>JAVJIF010015814.1:0-116197 GCA_038442645.1 Agave tequilana
AGATATATGATATACATAGATAGTCTTTAAGATTCACCCATGTTCATATAGACTTATATTTTTTGTGTTCTCTCACTATAATTCAACTATTGTATATATCCTAGTTCTAAAACACGTGCATTAACCTAATGATTATGTTTGTTTATGTTTTTACACTTCATATTTTGATTACATCTTTAGATGAAATTTTATTAAAATATATATGTTTTATACTTGTACAACGAATGAGCCACACTTCTTTATCATGTGTTTGTACTTTATTGCTCATTTGTAACTGTTGGATGTACTTTGTATAACCTTGTTTTGATGATTCTTGCATATTTACTTGTTTTTCCTATTTTTTTACATGTTTTCATAAAAAATGTTTAGCTTCATGTATATATCAATTTTGTCTATAACTAATAGATGTACATGTATATCCTAAAGTTATTTGCTTTCATGCAAAGTTCTATTATGGACTCGTTTGTATTTGAGATATGTATGTATACTTTTAGTTTCGACAAAAAATACATATACCTTGAAACTTATTTTGTTTTGAATGAAAATTTAGTTTGATGATTTTCATGTTTATTTTCATGATATGTCATTTACATGATTCTTGTTCCCTCACATTTTTATATTTACTCATGATTTTATTTCATAAGCGCATTTTTGAGCTTTATAGATCTTGAGTGACAACTCTTGTATGATATGCATATTTCATGAATATTATTTATTTTTATTCCTTACTTGAAGGATTTCGTATTAGTTTTCAAAATTATCATAAAACTATTTTCGTCATTCTTCAATGTGGTAGTATTTTTAAACTATGCCAAAATGATTTCAAATCTATTTTTGAAACCCCTACCATGCAAAGGGCGGATGGTGGGCACCATGCCTTGTATGCCTTAATGACTATCTTCTATCATGTGCAATGAATAGGGCGGTAGGTATGAGATATACATGATTTCGATGAAATTTTTTTTGTTACTCATTATTTTATTTTCCTATATATGTATACACCAAATTTCAATTGGTATTTCTATTTTCATACATACATATATATGATTTAGATTGTGCTTATTTTGCAATGCCATATATTTTATTTAAGCACAAAAAGGTTTATGCTAAGCTTGATTTAATTCTAAATGTTTATTGGTATATCTACAGCTTATGCATTGATTTAAATTGATATTTTTTTGATATCAAAATTCACTTCATGTTTCACTTACAATTGGTATCAAAATGTACTTCAGATATGAGATATACATAATTTTTAAATGAAATTCATTTGTATGCTCATGTTTTTTTTTGTATGGATCATATCTAAATGTTTGCTCTGATACGTACATATAATATTTTTGTTTGTGCTTTAAACCATATATACCGTACATTTTTAGCACAAATTATTTCTTACTAAGCTTGATTTAGTTCTTATGTCAACTGTTTTTCAATTGGTATCTTATATATTTATGTATTATTTTTTATTAGTATTTCATAAAGGAGGAGAAAAATTCTTGTTTTATCTTTCAATCGGTTTTATTTCAATTGGTATCTTACTCTCACTCTTTATGACGAAAAATACTTTGATTTGGTATATGCTAACATTTTCAATATTGGTATCAATAGTCTTAAATTGGTATTATTCTCTATTTGGTATCTTTATTACAAAATAATTTCAGTGTTTACCTATAAAAAAATTTTGGTTTTTACTTTCAATGGGTACCATGTCTTTCTATTGGTATCAATTCATAAAAGATTGTTTCTTTTATGGTTTCTTTCAATTGATTGTTTATTGTTGGTATCAAAATTTTGTTTCAAAATATGTTTTGTTGGTATTGTTTGTTTGTCTTCACCTTTATTGATTAGTGAGAAAAATGGGGAGAAAGATTTAGGATTATATATGCAAATTTTATTAAGTGTTTATGCATATATAATATATATATATATATATATATATCTAATATATATATATATATTATATATATATATATATATATATATATATATTCTATATCTTCTCTTTATTTGGTATTTTGAGCTACATTGCATATCTTTATATGTTTATTGATTATGCATAAGTTAAGGGGAGCTTCTGTGAAGCTTATTCTTAATCTATGCATATATAATCTTATAAGTTTTGTCATCATCAAAAGGGGGAGATTGTTGGTCCAGAGGCCTTTCACCTTAGTTTTGATGATGACCAATTTATGAAGGTTAGTTTGCTAATGATCTTTGTTTAATTAGTTTCAGATATTGATCAAAATCTTAATAGGTGAGTAGCTTCAGTAAAAGATTCAAAGTCAAGTTTTGGAGCTAACACATGATTCAAGAGCTCGCACGTCAAGATCGTATCTAGCATTCAGTTGGAGTCAAGCTCTTTGGATCGTGTTTGGGATCGATCGGCATGGAGAAGGAGTTCTACAAGAAGACTTAGGTTTGTTTAGTTGTTTTTATTTTTAGATCTTGTGTAAAGATAGCTTAGTCTTGATATGCTCAAGTTCACACACACACAAGTTAAAATAGTTTTTTCCTTTCTGTTTAATCGGTTTTGAATTTTCAAAGAATATATCTTTAGTTTTCATGAATGATAGAATCAAAACAATTACTCGGTTTATATGTATAATTGGATTTCATCCATATACATTGATGGTTCAAATGTATAGAAAACTTATTATGATGATTCTAATGCATGTGTTTCAGTTTTGTTTTTCACAAAACTTGGTTTTCGATTTAATGTCAAAAACATATATATATCCTTTATATGTGTATTGGATTCTATCCATGCACATCATGCTCAAATATTTTTTAATATCATGTTTTTTGTATCTATGCTAGTTTTGGAAAGTCAGTCTTTCATTTCAAAGTTTGGTTTATGAAAAGTACGATTTTCAGTTTAAAACTAAAATTTTAATATCAACAAAATAGTTCAAATAGTTTGAAATATGTGTTGAATCTTAGTCACACATATTTGTTCTTCAATATTTATAAAAACTTATTTTTATGAATTTTTTGTGATTTTATGGGATTTTATAAGTATTTAAATGACCAAGTTTTCAAAACCCTAAAACCCTAACTTGAGCCCACTGACGGTCGACTGACTGGTCGACCGGACCAGAGCTCGATCAACGGCGGTCGATCGATGTGCACAGACGTACACAACTTGCCTTGGTCTATGGGCCAGTCGACCGTGATCCTGAGAGCTTGCTATCTAGATCGGGCTCTTGGTCGATCGTGCGGTCGACCGACCGAGAGTTCACTCTCTGCTTCTGGCCTCGGTCGACTGGGCGTCGAGCCGACGGCAAATTGCCTTGGGGCAGTTGACTGGCCGGTCGACCGATAGCTCCAATGTCAGAAATCTAACCGTTGGCTGGTCGACCGGGTGGTTGATCCGGGAAAAAAACGTACACGAGAAGTGTATATTTTGAAATCACAAGTTAAAAGTGCGTACTTTGACTTTCTCGATACTTCCGTCAAAGCATAGAGGCTAAACGGTCGAATCCATAGCGGCGGAAAGCGATAGAAGCTTTACTGTTGATTCACATGTGTGTTAAAGTTTCTTTTATGTTTTAAAGAGTTAAAAGAGAAGAGAACAAAAGTGAAAAGAGGAGTACGGTGAAACACGAAGAAGTGGGAACATAGAAGATAAGATATTTGTGTTTTTGAGATATATCTAAAAAAAGTAAAAAGGAAAGAAAACTCATGGCTACTAAATACTAATGGCTCCACTAACCATGCTAACCTCTTAATGATAGTTGCCTCACATGTATCGTTGGCCATCACTAGTCCTTAATTCAAGAACGTTTCAAAGCATGACCCATATGTTAACTCATCACATCCAAACTCAGCAAACAAGTGCAAGCTACACTTAAACCATCAAAACTAAACAAGAGCAAGTATGGAATAAAGTAATATTAGCTTGTTAGAGAGTTGAATGTTAAAATGTTAGAATCTATCATCATAAGCCATCAATAGCTCTTGTAAGAGCAAGACCAAGTAGAGACTATTAGATTTATGTGGATTATCAAGTAAGAGTTAGCAAGTTAGTGGTTAGTATTTAGTTGCCATGAGAGAAAATTAGCTAAACATGTAAAACGAGTTAGAGAGAAGAAAATAAGGAGAGATAAAGAGAGCACCCTTCGTAGATTGTTACCTTCTATTACAAGCACTCTTGCTTTTCACTCATGTACTACTCTCTTTCCTATTACAAGATCTACAAGAAATGAAAAATACAAAGAGGTAGAAGAAGAAAAAACTAACCTAAACTATCTTAAGAAGAAGAAATCACTCTAAAACTATACTACAACTATAAAAAACTCCTCAAAACCTTTCTTCCCCTTCAGTTATGGAAATCCTAGAGCTTTTTATAGGCGAAGGGGGCACCCAGGGTACAGGTACGGAGTCGTGCATCAAATCTTGATTCGCAGCTCCACACAATTGGTCGCGGAAACGCGACAATTACCGCGTTTTGGCGACAATTCTAGGGCGGCGCACAGCTGCGCCCGCGGGCGCGCCCCCACTTGTCCCCCTGTCAGCTGTACGCCCTGGTTTCTAGATTTAGGCCCTTGGTTTTGAGAACCACCCTTCAAAGTCATTGGCTATCTTTGTAGGCTTTAAATCACCAATTAAATGTGATTTTGGGTCTTCTTCTTCATTTCATACCATAGATCTAAAAACAGACAATGAGAAGGTATTATTAACAGGATTTAATATTAAATAAATGTGAACATGTGGTATGAAATATGTAATTTTAGAGATTAATCACATCCCCACACTTATCTTTTATCATCATCCCGAGCAAAACGAAAAAACTATGTAAAGAAGATTATTGCACCACTTTCGCAGTGACGCGATTGCACTAAGCATGTGCAACAAGCCGTTAAACCTCTAGGTTTTTCCCTCGAGAAGGAGTTTTGTCTCATGAGGGTTTTCAGCAGATTACACGTACAAAAATCCAAAATGTTAGTATTTTGAAAACGCATTTGAGAAATAGAGAAAAGTGTTAAATATATTTGCGAAAATTTAAGTATCCAAGTCATAGTTTAACTAGAAATTATTCTTCCTTAAAGTAAATCGAAATGCAAAATCTTGTTATAAATTAAATGTAAGAATTTAAAATTGAATTGATTCTTTTGATCTTTCATAAAAACTCTTAAGAAAAATGCACTTTGGGAACTGTGAAGATTTTTAGGATATCGGCTCTAACTTTCATGCCATTAATTTGTGTATATTATTTTTTTTCTTCTTCTCTTAGTTTTCTTAGGCTTTCTTATTTACCCAGGTATTAAGCCTTTAGCCAGTGACTCCCAGACCAGATAGTTTTAGGGCACTAGATGAGTAAACATCCCTCGTATTTAAGGACTCGAGTAAACAAGGCCCAAAACTAAGGGAATTTTTTGTTTTTATCCACCGTTTTAAGCGTGAATAATCATGCTTCCTGGTGCATAATTACCCAACTTCAATAAGTAGTTTTATTATCAACATTTCATATTTTTTTTATATTTTTTATGACATTTTCAATCTTTGTTTCAATCCCAAAAATTGTGTAAGTGTGAAGTGCATATATCTAAGGCAAAAACTTCAAGATCAAATTATCTTTTCAATCTTTCTTATCCTAAAATTTAAACAAGATCTATTATTTTGACTCAAAAAAATTCATAATTTTAGGTCTTCCTGATTCTTAAGATAATCTTAATTTTCTTAAAATAAATCAAAACTATTTCTCTTATTTCAAAAAGTTTTGTTAAAAGAAAAGAAAAGAGCTTTTATACAAAAGAGAAATCTAAAAAAATTTCTAAAAAGAAATGTAAAAGAAAGAAAATTTAAAACAACCTACGTTAGCAAACCCTCCTCCACACTTATCTCATGCATTGTCCTCAATGCATCGTGAATGTGTATATGCATAAAACAAATGAAAAGGGAAGGTAAATAACCTCATGGTGGTGGCTCCGGTGGTGGTCTAATTGGTCCATGAAATGCGGCCCAATTCAAAAATTGTAGATCTTGCAGGAACCCGCCAGTGACCTCTATAATACGATCCAGTAAAATGTTGGAGAACTGTGTGACCTTTTTGAAAAACTCACCCCATCCAATTTTCAATTTTTAAAAATAATTACTGAATCATTTTCTTCAACATCCTTGTCCAACAATGAAGTGTGATTTTGGGAGATGATTAATTGGACTCAAATAGAATAGGAACAAAAACTGATACCGACTCGGGAATTTGACTCAGATCAAGTCGAGATTCAACAATGAGAGTCAAAATTGGTTCAAAAATAGGGTCCAAACCAAAGAATTGATGTTTCACACACTTTCCCCATCAATGAAGTGTGATCAGAAGATATTGGTGATTCAATTTTACAGTGTACTGATACAGGATTCAATGTTGACTTGGGAATACATGAGTCATTATTGAATCAAAAAGTAAAATGGAATCACCAACATGAGGTTCGGGATCGCATTCATGTTCAATTTCAAATTCAGGAAAGGGATAACTTGCCAGAATGTCAAGGCGATTTTCATAACTTAGAGTTTGGTTAAGTTCAATTGTGCGTTCTGAAATTGAATCTTGATTCTAAATAACATGATTCTTGGGGACCAATCGATAAAGTTAGGGAAATAAGGATTGATCAAAGGTTGACAAGAAAGACTTTTCTCGCTCTCATTGATTAATTCTCTCATTATAGAGTCTAACCTTCTGATAGGCCAGGTAACAGAATTTTGAGTCTGATCATGTCTTCCATGCTCTTTGCAATTGGTTCTTCTCAAAAAAGGTGAGTATGGAAATTGATTTTGGCAATTATGGTAAGATTGTGAGTCAGTCTATCAGATATTGAGTTTGTTGCTCAGACTCACGCAAGAGCTCCATACTCAAGTCCAGGACTGATAGTTATTCACTTTGAATTGGTGCGACTGAAAAAGATGAGCATGACTCTTGAAAATTTGATTGAGATGATGAGTCTAATATATTTTGAATTTGTTGCACTATTTCACAACAGACTTCCAAACACTTTCTAGCACAGATTTTCTTCAATTGGATGTTCTAGAAAAGGAGTATATGAAGTTTGATTTGGCAAGTATTGTGAATTGAGCAAATATGAAATTTGCTGTTGGGACTCAAGCATGGCTTCCATACTCCTTTGCAAATCAGATTTTTCTTCGGTTGGTGGAACAGGAAAAGGAGTATATGAATAAAATCGGGAAATTAATATTGTGAAAATTGTGGATAAGGTGGTTGAAATTTGACTCGGGGGAGGTGAATCCCCATTGACTCTGTGAATAGTTGAAATTATTTTGAAAATTATAGTAATAGGATTGGGGGTATGGGTCATATTGAGTCGAATAATCCCAACCCGGCCTATATGATTAGTTCATGTTGTACATATCCAGGTTGAAATTATCCGAGTTAAATGAGGTCAGGGTGAAATATGGATTCACATTAGGATTGAAAAAATTGTTGTTGTTGAAATCTATATCATAATTTATAAGAAAGAAAAACAAACGAACAAACAAATAATGAAAAAGAAAAAGAATACAAGCCTATGCTAGGATTGACTTAGACCTAAACGACTCCTAACTGGTTAAACTATCCACGGGGGATACATTGTCAGAATCTGACCACATGTTAATCGGCCAGGTAGGGGCAAGATTAGTGGGAGGTATCCGTGTTGGAGCAACATGCCTAATTATGCCAAACCACTGTTCTTCGAGATTTTGCCTCTCAATCCCCAACCTTGAACACCGATTTGATAAGAGTCAAACTCTAACAACTTCCCCCTTAGATCAATCTCCTAAATGAGTCCGAGATGTCCCTAGGAACGAATGTCTAGTAAATTTTTATTAAGGCTTAGGTTGTGTGAGTGAGGAGGTGATTTTAGGCTAAGGGAGGGTAATGACTTCCCCACCTTATGTTGTATTGGGTTTTGCTCTTAAGTTCAATTCGTGCAAGTGTGCAATATAGATAAGAATGAACACACAAAGAGAGTAAATCACCCACGTGTTTGTCCTATGCTATATGCAATGCCATATGTACACCTCCGTCAAGATCACAACAACACAATACAGTATATTGGAATTGAAATCGACACGTGCCTAGATGCAAATGTCTAAATCGTTTTAAAACAATCAATTTCTGTATTTTAGTTCTTAAATTATTATAGTGCACAGGTAATATAAATTAGCAACAGAATATAATAATATACAAAAATTTATCCCAATCACACAAAAGCAAGTGTGGACAAAAACAAGTGTGGACTTTCTGCAATGCTAAAAATTTGACCTGCACACCAAAAACAAAGAAGAAAAGTTAATAAAAACGTAAAATAGAACCGTTCCCATCCCCGACAACGGTGCCAACATTTGATCGGGGAAAAAACCGTACACGAAACATGTATGTTTTCAAATCACGAGTTAAAAGTGCGTGCTTTGGCTTTCTCGATACTTCCGTTATATCATAGAGGCTAAACGGGTCGAATTCACAAGGACGGAAAGCGATAGAAGCTTTACCAGTTGATTCACGTGTGTGTTAAAGTTCTTTTATGTTTTAAAGAATTAAAAGAGAAGAGAACAAAAAGTGAAAGGAGAAGAGTATGATGAAACACGAAGAAGTGAGAACATAGAAGATAAGATATTTGTGGTTTTTGAGATATATCTAAAAAGAAAAAAAACTCATGGCTACTGACTACTAATGGCTCCACTAACCATGCTAACCTTTTAGTGATAGTTGCCTCACATATCATGGCCATCTCTAGTCCTTATTTCAAGAGCGTTTCAAAGCATGACCCATATGTTAACTCGTCACATCCAAACTCAGCAAACAAGTGCAAGCTGCACTTAAACCATCAAAACTAAACAAGAGCAAGCATGGAATAAAATAATGTTAGCTTGTTAGAGAGTTAGAATGTTAGAGTGTTAGAATCCATCATCAAGAGCCATCAACGGCTCTTGCAAGAGCAAGACCAAGTAGAGGCTATTAGATTTATGTGGATTATCAAGTAAGAAGTTAGCAAGTTAGTGGTTAGTAGTTAGTTGCCATGAGAGAAAATTAGCTAAACATGTAAAAGAGAGTTAGAGAGAAGAAAATAAGGAGAGATAAAGAGAGCAACTTTCATAAATTGTCACCTTCCATTACAAGCACTCTTACTTTTCACTCATATACTACTCTCTTTCTTATTACAGATCTATAAGAAATGAAAAATACAAAGAGGAGGAAGAAGAACAACTAAGCTAAACTATCCTAAAAAGAAGAAACTATTCTAAAACTACACTGCAACTAAAGAAAAACTCCTCAAAACCTCTTTTCCCCCTCAGTTCTGAAAATCCCAAGGCTTTTATAGGCAAAAGGGGGCACCAGGGTACAAGTACGGAGCTGTGCGTCAAATCTTGACGCGCGGCTCCACACAATTGCCGCAGAAACGCGGCAATTGCTGCGTTTTCGCGACAATTCTAGGGCAGCGTGTGCGGCGCCGCCTACTACGCCCCCTGCTGATTAATCTCTAAAACTGCATATTTCATACCAAATCTTCACATTTATTTAATTTTAAATTCTGCTAATAATACCTCCCTTGTATGTTTCTAGGTCCATGGTAGGCAATGAAGAAGATGACCCTAAGTCACCACTTAATGAGTGATTAAAGGCCTATAAAGATAGCCATTGACCTAGGAGGGTAATTCTGCCAAAACTAGGGGCCCAAAATCAGAAACCAAGACCTGCAACCGACAGGGGGCGACAGGACAGCGCTCGGCAGGCGGCGCCATGTGCAGGCCGCACTAGCCGCGTTTTTGCGGCTCTGGTATGGAGCCGCACACCAGGATTTGACGCGCGGCTCCGTACTCTGTCCCTGGTGCCAAGTTTTGCCTATAAATGCCCTGGGGATTTCCAGAGCCGGAGAGAGGAGTTTTCGAGTAGTTTTTAGGATAGTTTTAGTAGTTTCTTTCCATGTTGTAGTTTAGGGTAGTTTAGTTTATTTCTTTTTCTTCCTCCTCCTTTGTATTTTCCATTTCTGTGTCTTATAATAGAGTCTTATATCATCGAGAGAGTGGTATATAGTTGGAAAGCAAGAGTTCTGTAATAGAAGTGACAATTTATGAAATGTTCTCTCTTTACCTCTCTTTATTTTCTTCTCTCTAACTTCCTTTACATGTTTAGCTAATTTTCTCGCATGACAGCTACCTACTAACCACTAACTTGCTAACTTCTTATTTGATAATCACATGAATCTAGTAGCCTCTACTTGGTCTTACTCTTGTAATAGCCATTGATGGCTCATGATGATGGATTCTAACACTCTAACATCCTAACTCTCTAACAAGCTAACATTATTTTACTCCATGCTTACTCTCGTTTAGTTCTGATAGTTTAAGTGTAGAGGGATACCAACACAACCTCCACACTCACCTCTACACAAGAGGGAACTCAAATAAAAGAGGGTTTACAACTCTTGGTGGTCTCAACAACCACAAACTAATTTTCCTCACAGAACAAGATCTTAATAGATAGGATAGATATGATAGCTCAAGTGTGAGAAAATAAAGAGTTTGGAAATCAGAACACAAAGAAAAACTCTTGGGAAAACTTCTAAATAGCTATAGAAATGAAGATCAAAAACTAATTCCTCAAGACTCTAATTTTCTTTGATTTTTTCAACCCTTTAAAACAAATAAAGTTAAAATCTTTAAGCCGAAAAACTCTTTTAAAAACTTACTGTTAAACACTTGTAAAGGTGGAAAAAATTGCTCTCTAAACACTTATGTAAAACAACTCAAGAGAAGGCATATTTATAGCCTTTAAAAAATCTGCCCGTTGGCAGTCTGGAAAGGGCAGAATTGCCTTTCCGGTCGACCGCCTGATCGACCAGCCAACGGTCATTTTTATGATTGTTGTGCCTCCGGTCGACGGGAGTGGATACAGAGAGCAGCTGCTCTCTGCCGGTCGACCGCCCAGTCGACCGGGGCCAGATCCAGAGAGCAGAGCTCTCTGGACGGTCGACCGCCCGGTCGACCGGCCCACAAGCCCAATGGCCTGTGCACGTTTGTGCACATCGGTCGATCGGACCGGTCGACCGACTTCTGCAACGGTCGACCGGCAGAAAGCCAGGTCCAATTTTTTAAGGATTAAAAACTTGTCATTTTATCTTCAATTAAATCCCATAAAATCACATAAATTTCACAAAAATAAGTTCTTATAAGATCTTTGAAATACAAATATGTGTGACTAAAATTCAACACATATTACAAACTATTTGAACTATTTTTGTGATATTGAAATTTTGCCTTTAAACGAAAACCGTATTTTCTAAAAACCAAACTTTGAAATGGAAAACCGTTTTCTCCAAAACTCGTGTAAATGCAAAAACATGATATTGAAAAAAATTTGAAGCATATTGTATATGAATAGAATCCAATATACATACATGATATTATATCTATGTTTTTGACATGAAAACCAAAAATCGGTTAAACCGAAAAATAAACATTTAAACTTGTGTGTGTATGTGAACTTGAGCATATCAATACTATCTACCTTTACAAAAGATCTAAACATACTAAACTAAACACAAACCGAAGTCTTCTTGTCTCCAAGCCGACTCGATCAAACGCGATCCAATGAGCTTGACTCCAACCAAGTACTAGATGCGATCTTGACGCTCAAGCTCATGAGTCAACACGTGAAAGCTTCAAAACTCCTTTTTAAAGCTAATCACATACAAAAATTTGATCAAATATCTGAAACTAAATATCAGAAGATTATTAGTAAACTATAACTACATGAGTTAATCATCATCAAAACTAGAGTGATGGGCCTCTGGGCTAACAATCTCCCCTTTATGATGATGACAAAACTCATGGAGTTATATATGCATGGATTAAAGTTAAGCTTCATAGAAGCTCCCCCTTAACTCATGCATAGCAATAAACAATAAAGATATTCAATGTATGCATAAAAAAAAATAACACATATTAACGTATATGCTCTGATACCAATTGAAAAAAAAATAAAATGCATATAAATGACATACACATGCATATATAAAACTCTCAAAATTCTTTTCTCCCTTTTTTGTATAAAATAAGAAAATCATGCATAAACATGCATATATAAAACTCCAAATTCTCTCCCCCTTTTTGTCAAATCATCAACAAAGGGGTATAAATAAATTTAAAAAAAAATTTCTCCCTTTCTGTCAAAGCAAACAAGAAGGATGTAGATGCGATATACATTCATGAAGAGGAGAGATGTAAAGTTAACTCTCCCTCATACATGCATTACATGAAAAAGAGATGACTAAACCCTAATCACATAACGCATAATATACATTGTATAAAAGGAGATGTGAAGCTCCCTCTACACACATGTACTACATACCAAAGAGAGATCAAACTCCTCAATACGAGATACACTCGACATGAATCTATATATAGAGAAGATGTTAAGCTTCCCTTGTATATAGGCAATATATATCAAAATATTATGATACCAATTGAAAATATATCAATCTATGATAATGGTATACATCGAAACATTATGATATCAATTTATGATACCAATAGAAAATAAACAAAATATTTTTAAGATACCAATTGAAAGTAAAAAAATTTTAAGATACTAAAAGATACCAATTGAAAATATCTTGATTCCAATTTAAAATGTCTTGTAAATCTTGATATCAATAGAAAATAGACATTGTATGTTTTTGATACCAATTGAAATATATATATATATATATATATATATATATATATATATAATATATATATATATATATATATATATATATATATATATTATATTGGAATTCTTGATACCAAATGAAAGTAACAACCAATTGAAAGTAAAAACCAAATTATTTTGGGCAAACATAACTCATATCAATATAGATACCAATTTAAAATGAAACATGATACCAATATAGAAAATGTTAGCATATTCCAAAACAAATCTTTTTATCATAAAGAATGGGAGTAAGATATCAATTGAAAATAAACTCGATTGAAAGATAATACATGAATTTTCTCCCCCTTTATGAAATACCAATAAAAATAATACATAAGCTTGTATAAGATATCAATTTGAGAAATAATTAACATTAAGGAGTAAATCAAGCTTAGTATAAACATAATTTGTGCTTTAAAATGTAAAGATATTGTAAGCACAATCAAATCATATATATATGTATGAAAATGTAAATACCAATTGAAATTGATACTATTTGAAGGTTAAAGCATACATATATAGAAAACAAATGAGTATACAAACATGAAAATATCAATTGAGATACCAATTAAAATATAATGAGAATCAAGTGTATAACTCATACTACCTCCCTTTCATGCACATGTTAAAAAGATTTTCAATTAGGCTCACAAGGCATGGTCGCCCATCCAGCCGCCCTTCGAAGGAAGGGTTTTCAAAAATAGGATTTAAAGATAGTTTTAAAATAATTGAAAACTCTTCCAAAATGAAGAATACGAACAAATTTTATGATAATCTTGAAAACTACTACGAAATCCTTCAAGCAAGGGATAAAATAAGTATATATCCATGAAAACATGAAAATCACTCAATAATTGACACTCAAAGTCTATAAAGCACATATAAAGCTCATGAAAACAAAAATCATGAGTAAATAAGAATAATGTGAGTGTAAGAATCATGTAATCAACGAAATCATGGAATAGACAATTTAGCTCAATATGAAATTTCTTTGTAAACATGAAAAACATGAAAATTTAATTTTCACCAAAATAATTCAAACCTCAAGGCATATGTATGTTATGTCTAAATTAGAAGTATACATATATATCCAAACACAATTGAGTCCATAAAGAAATTTTGCATGAAAATAACTCAAGGGTATACATGTGTATTCAATAGTTTTAGACAAAATTAACATATACATGATGCTAAATACGTATCTATGAAAAACATGTCCAAAAATAGGGAATACAAGTTGTAATGCGAGAATCATCAAAACTAGGCTATACTAGTACATCTAATAGATACAAATGAGCAATTAAGCACAAACATATAATAATCAATTGTGACCCACTAGTTGTACAAGTATATACACAAGTTTTAATGAAGGCTACATCCAAACATGTAATCGAAACGATGAAGTGCAAGATCATGAACAAAACCAATATTATCATTATGTATATGCAAATGGCTTAGAGTTATGATGTACACAATAGTTAAACTATAATGAGATCACAATAATATAAATCCATATAAAACATTGGTGTATCTCAAATACTACATATGTATATCACAAGTCTAATTATCATGGCACTTAGCATAATAATTATGAAAAACTAAAACATGCTAAAAATCAATCAATGAAAGCATGTACACTAAATGAGGAGTTAGAGATAGTTACTAAAACCATTAGGGCATATCTCTATATCTCTAAACCATGGTGGTCCTCACACCAAACTCCCCTTGAAAGTGATGCATCCAAAATTGTCATTGTTTAGCTCGGAACGCATTCACCTCAAGGCACCAATGCCCTCACGTTAAGCGAGAGCCCACACCTACATCAAATACAATAGGGGTAGATTTTGGTACCCATACTCTATTGGGTCCATAAGGGTTAGCACCTTTTCTAACCCAAACAAACTTATTTGCAAAATTTGAATCATTTAATCTATCATAACAAAATTTTACAAGGTGGCCCTTATGTCCACAATGTGTACAAGTGTACACATGAGCATATATGGTGTCATGTGTATGAGCATAAGAAGTATGTGTATGTCGTGTATGGTGTGCATGCATATGTGGAACTTGTTTCTTTCGAAACATGGATTCTAACCGTGTGTGATTCATGGCACATTGGCTCAAAGTGGAGCCCAAATAATCAACACTCTTCTTTAACATGCATATATCATTTTCAATAATAGTAGAAGAGGTGGAACATGCAATAGGTGTACGAGATGATGAAGCAATGCAAACATGTGAATCTAAATCATTTTTCAAAGATTATTTTCGTTAGAAATCAAATCCAATTCTTTTGAAATAGACATAATTTTGTTTTTCAAAGAATCATTTTCTTTTAAAACAAAAACAAGTTTTGAAGATAGAACTTCATTTTTCTTCAAAACTTCATTACAATTATTTTTACCTTTTAAGATTTTGTTTTCATTTAAGGCAAAATCAAGTTGGGATTTCAATGAGTCCCTTTCATTTGAAATCTCATCCCTTTCTTGCAAAGCCATGTTAAGTTTAGAAAATAAATCCTTATTCTCTTCTTTTAGTTTAAAACTTTTCTTTTTCAAGAGTTGGTATTTTTCCAAAAGGTTTTCACAAACAATAAAAAGCTCTTCATTTAATGCATCGGCAACAACATAATCATCACCGGAAGAACTAGCACTATCATATAGTTAAGTTTTTGAATTTACCTCAAGGGAGTCATTCCCTTGGACCATGTGGCAAGCTTGTTCGGATTCATCCTCACTAGATTCCTTCTCCACAATGTTTGGCGTTTGAAGCTTTGGAGAGGTCAAGGTGTTACACACTGCAAAGGCAGAATCACAATGAGAAACTATAGAAAGATATTCTTTGTTTAGAGTGCATCTAAGTTCCTCTAGGGCTTGTGCATTGGCCTCTATATGCTTATTATTACCAAGACAGGATTTCTTGATAGTAGCAAGGTAAACATGCATTCCTAGGGTTTTAGGTACATACTCATCTTAAGCTTCCACATATCTATGTTAGAAACATTAAATATGGGAGGGGCAAGGTAATCCATGAGTGTGTGTAAACAAATAAGTGTGCAAATACAAATACTAGATTAGCAACCAAGATCTCACTCCTAGGTGGTTAAACCTAATATCAGGAGCGTAGGCTCTGATACCAATTGAAAGTACACCTAGAGGGGGGGTGAATAGGTGACTTGCTATTCTAATGACAAATGATGCGAAATTAAAAACAAATTGCAACACACTTAGTGTAACAAAGGAGTGTAGCCGAATTTCCGGTTAAGGGCTCTGGACTATCTCCTCTAAATTCCTCTAAATAAGAGTTGAGGTGCTATGTAAAGCTCTCTTGGTTCAACACAAGTGAGGCACACAAATAATACCAAACATATAAGTATGAATGAATAATATGAAATAATGCAAGGCACAATATAAGAGAGAGAGAGTTAGAGATAGTGGATCAATCGCAAACAACAAGATATGTTTCGAGATTCGAGCCACTGCTCTACGTCCCCGCCTTCACACAGAAGGATTTTTACTATATCGTCCACACAGGACTTCCCACACAGGGAACCTCCACTGAGAATTTGGGTAATAAAAGGTAGGAGTACACAACCCCTCTCTCCAACAAACACAACTTCTTCACAAGAGGCAAGGCACAACAACTATCACCTCTACACTTAGAGGGATGGGCACTTAGCCAAAACAAGATCAACCTCTCAATAGAGGGATAAGGCTCAAAGCCAACTCTAACGACAATCACCTCTATATTTAGAGGGATACCAACACAACCTCCACACTCACCTCTACAGAAGAGGGAACTCAAATAAAAGAGGGTTTACAACTCTTGGTATTCTCAACAACCACAAACCAATTTTCCTCACAAAACAAGATCCTAATAGATAGGATAGATATGATAGCTTAAGTGTGAGAAAATAAAGAGTATGGAAATCAGAACACAAAGAAAAACTCTTGGGAAAACTTCTAGATAGCTATAGAAATGAAGATCAAAAACCAATTCCCAAAGACTCTAATTTTCTTTGATTTTTCCAACCCTTTAAAATAAATAAAGATAAAATCTTTAAGCCCAAAAAATCTTTTAAAAACTTACAGTTAAACACTTGTAAAGGTGGGGAAATTACTCTCTAAAAACTTATGTAAAACAACTCAAGAGAAGGCATATTTATAGCCTTCAAAAAATCTGCCCGTTGGCAGTCTGGAAAGGGCAGAATTGCCCTTCCGATCGACCGCTTGGTCGACCAGCCAACGGTCATTTTATGACCGTTGTGCCTCCGGTCGACCGCCCGGTCGACCGGGAGTGGATACAGAGAGCAGCTGCTCTCTGCCGGTCGACCGCCCGGTCGACCGGGGCCAGATCCAGAGAGCAGAGCTCTCTGGACGGTCGACCGCCCGGTCGACCGGCCCACCAGCCCACCAGCCCACCAGCCCAATGGCCTGTACATGTTTGTGCACATCAGTCGATCGGACCGGTCGACCAACTTCTGCAGCGATCAACCGTCCGGTCAACCGGCAGAAGGCCAGGTCTAACTTTTAAGGGATTAAAAACTTGTCTTTTTATCATCAATTAAATCTTATAAAATCACATAAATTCCACAAAAATAAGTTCTTATAAGATCTTTGAAATACAAATATGTGTGACTAAAATTCAATACATGTTACAAACTATTTGAACCATTTTTATGATATTGAAATTTGCTTTTAAACAAAAAATCGTATTTTCAAAAAACCAAACTTTGAAATAGAAAACCGTTTTCTCCAAAACTCATGTAAATACAAAAACATGATGTTGAAACAAATTTGAAGCATATTGTATATGAATAGAATCCAATATACATACAGGATATTATATCTATGTTTTTTGATATGAAAACGAAAAACCGGTTAAACCGAAAAACAAACATTTAAACTTGTGTGTGTATGTGAACTTGAGCATATCAATACTATCTACTTTTACACAAGATCTAAACATACTAAACTAAAAACAAATCGAAGTCTTCTTATCTCCAACGAGCTTGACTCCAACCGAGTACTAGATGCGGTCTTGACGCTCGAGCTCTTGAATCAACATGTGAAAGCTTCAAAACTCCTTTGTTAAAGCTAATCACTTACTAAAATCTTGATCAAATATCTGAAACTAAATATCTTAAGATTATTAGTAAACTATAACTACATGAGTTAATCATCATAAAAACTAGAGTGATGGGCCTCTGGGCCAATAAACAAGTAGGTGATTTACTCTATTTTGTGTTCATTCTTATCTATATTGCACACGTGCACGAATTGAACTTAAGGCAAAACCCAATACAACATAAGGTGGGGAAGTCATTACCCTCCCTTAGCCCAAAAATCACCTCCCCACTCACGCAACCCAAGCCTAAATAAAAATTGCTAGACGTTGGCCCCTAGGGACATCTCCGACTCATTTAGGAGATTGACCTAAGGGGAAAGTTGTTAGAAGTTGATTCTTGCCAAATCTATGTCTAAGTTTGGGGATTGAGAGGCGAAACCTCGAAGAACAGTGGTTTGGCATAATTAGGCTCGTTGCTCCAGCACGGATACCTCCCACTGATCTTGCCCATATCTGGCCGATTAACTCATGGTCAGATTCTAACAATATACCTCCCACTGTTTGTTTTTCTTTTTTGTAAATTATGAAATGGATTTCAACAACAATAATTCTTTCAATCCTAGCATGAATCCATATTTCACCCGACCTCATTTGGCTCGGATAACTCCAACTCGGTTATGTACAACATGAACCAACCATATATGCCGAGTTTGGATTATCCGACTCAATATGACCCATATCCCCAGTCATATGACTATAATTTTAAAATAACTCCTACTCTTCACAGAGTTCATGGGGATTCATCTCCCTCGAGTCAAATTTTCAATCGCCTTGTCCACAATTTTCACAATATTCATTCCCGATTCTGAGTCATATACTCCTTTTCCTATTCCACCAACCGAAAAAAAAAATCCAATTTAGAAAGGAGTATGGAAGCCATTTGTAACGCCCCGATCCTGGCGGATACGGGGACGTCACTGCGACGTATATACGTAGGTCAGAACTACCCTCCCGTATATACGCTAAGCATCAGTACAGACAAGAATCAGAGTACGGAAGTAAGTGGTGCATTATACATTCCAACACATGAATACAATCACAGAGTTATCACCAGAAGTGATCCAATATTACATGAATATCACATCACTAATATGCGCAAATGCGAGAATACAAGGAAATATACAAGTATGAACAGTATGAAAGGCACTCACGAGTTTAAAAGAAAAACTCGAGAGACTCACAAGGGGGCCTGGAAGGATGGAGCTCTGGATGATCGGCTGGGGATCCACGCTACCGCTGCGCTACTCTGATCCGCAAGGGGAGAATCTACACGCTCCAAGCTCCATGACCTGGACGTGAGAATCCAGGGGAGTCAGTGAAACTCCCCAGGCGAGTATGATACAAAAGCCAAGTGGCGAGCCAGGGTGAGCATAAGTGTGTATCAAGTACAGGAGACAGGAGGGTTAGAACACAAATATAGCAGGTAGGAACAGGTGAAACATAATCATCATAAAACCTGGAAATCCGAGGTAAATCCAATCATAAGCAAGACTGACTGTGTACGCTTAGGTCACGGTCCCATGAGACTAGTACATCGAAGGAATAATCCAAACAAGGAAACCCTCATCTATATACCTTTATCTCATACCACCGAAATCCAAGCGTATAGAATCAGAGTTGCAAATCACACGATGGTCAAAACAGGAGTACATAATAAGAATAGCAGGAGTTCATAACAGGAGTCCATAACAGGTATAACAGGGATCATAAGAATCATGACAGGAATCTTATTATTATTACTCGTCTGACCCATATATCTAGGTATGTATCCGGGTGTACACCCCGACACACATACATCCATATATAAGCAAGCCGAGGGTTGTTAACGGAAGTAGATGGAGAACTGATAGAGCTTCTTATAGTAGTTCCCATACACCTGGGACCAGTTTGGAGGCCCTAAGTCCCCCTAACACGCATCTCCTGTGGACCCTGAGTCCCACTAACACGTACCGCCAATATTTTATTCCATTACTATAAGCAAGGTATCATTCCGGCATCCATCACTTCCTCCCATTCCCCATACAAGTTGTCCTTTTTATGGTTTATTAACATAATTACCAGATTTCGGGAATGAGCAGGATCATAACTGGAATACATAACAAGAATCATAACTGGAATCATAACAGGAGATCAGATACTACATTCCCGTTATCGTGATAATTATATCAGAATCAGGTGCATCATGCTTGGTGTCAAGAGATAGCATGATAAGGTGATGATATTTAACAAGCAACCAAACATGACAAGAGATTGATAATAGTCTGGGTAAGTCATGACATAACAAGAGGGTCTTGCCAAATAATAGCATGCATGGTGGTCAGGTGATAACACACTAGATGCCAGGTGATATACATGTGTTAAATAGAAACATGTAACTGACGGTCTGAGTAATAGCAAGTGGTAACATGGGAGTGACTCAAAGTCCACGACCACGAAGGGTCGGCCACGCATGGTATACGATAAAGAAGCAAGCATATCATAAGCATGGCACAAGTAAAAAATGAAGCTACCATAATACAAGCAATTACAGGGCGATACATGAATATGGAAATAAGAAGCGAAATACTTATCGTCCCGACGAAATGGGAAACTCAAATAGAGATGAGAGAAGAGCGAGACAACTCGCCTAAATCACCGAAAAGCCGAAAGGTCCGAAATCCACGGAACTCGGGATGCGCCATAATATATGATATAAATATGTAGAGTGAAGAGGAGAGAGAAAGAGAGGAGGGAAGATGATGTTTGTCAAGAGACAAGTCAAGCAATACCAATATATGATATAAGACTCAAGGATATGGTTCATATTCAAGAAAGAAATCAACTATAACAGACAGCCAAAGTTAGTCGACTAGGTGGAAAGAGTAGTCGACTAATAAAGGGGTTACTCGACTAACAGTCTGGTATAGTCGACTAAAACTGGGTTCCAGAGAGTTGGAATTCTGTTTCAGGAAAAGTTAGTCGACTAGGGTCAAGGGAGTAGTCGACTAATAGTGATTTCTAGTCGACTAATAAATAAACTAAGTCGACTAAAACTGTGTTCTAGAAAAGTTTACGTTTCAAATAGATGAGGTAGTCGACTAATCTCTAGGTCAAGTCGACTAATCGACTGAAACAGGAT
The DNA here is from genome assembly GCA_038442645.1 of Agave tequilana. Classification (NCBI taxonomy): domain Eukaryota; kingdom Viridiplantae; phylum Streptophyta; class Magnoliopsida; order Asparagales; family Asparagaceae; genus Agave; species Agave tequilana. The sequence continues at coordinate 20,937 of JAVJIF010015814.1, forward strand.
ACAGAACAGATTTGTGATGGTTGTGTTTGATGATCTAAAAATATGATTTTGATGGCACAAGTATACATGAATTGTAAACAAAAGTATACTAGGAATTAGCCAAGTCTTGATGAGTAGAAATACTCACCAAAGGAGTGGTTGATGATGGAGTGATGGTGGTGGTGTTGGAAGTTGATGATGAGGAAGAAAGTGGAGGTTGGAGGTTTTGTTGTTGGTGTTGGTGAGAAGAAGTGGTGGCCGGAGATCGGGGGTCTCTCGCCGGAGTCGTGGTGGCCGGAGGCGCCGGCGGAGGTGGTGGAGGTGAAGGAGATGTTGGAGGTTAGGGTTTTGGTGAAGAGAAGAAAGAGAAAGATGAAGTGAAAATGAATAAAGAAAGGGGAAGGAAAGTATTTATAGGTTTTAGATTTTGTGAAGGAGGTGCAAATAATTAAAAGAGAGGGGGGTTTTTGTAAATAGGGGAGGTGAGGTGTCTCTCCTAGCCACACTTGGCTGGCCATGGAAGAGAGAGAAAAAGAGGGCATTTAGTGAGGAAGTTGGTGGAAGTAATTGGAAGATTAGAGAAGGAATTGGAAGTTGTAAGAGTTTGGGGAAGACTTAGGGTGGAAGGAAAGAAAGAAAATAGGAAAAGGAAAAGAAAATGGAAAAGGGAAATTATTCTCTTGGAAGAGAAAATGAAAAATAATGAAAGTGGCGGATTCCCGGGATTCGGTTGCGGATGCGGAAATCTTTCGGGAAAATACCGGAATCGTCCGAAATTCAAGTATCTCGGAACGACCCGAAATAATTATCAAAAATCAAGAATATTAATCTAAGAATTATAGTGAAATCCGTTTTAAGAAATACTTTACAGTTTTAAAACTAAAAATCCCGGAATCAGTTAGCTACCGACTCCGGTGGAATTTTCATAAATTCATAAAATCCTCAGAAAAAGTATGTAGATAGAAAATATGATTTTAAGAAATAATGTCTAAAGGTACTTGTAGAAATTCTAAACCGTTTGTAAACTAAAAATCTGGGAATCGGTCAGCAGCACTAGCCGACACCGGTTTTGAAGATATTCTTTTTAATTGAGGAAAATTCCAGAAAATCATATAAAATATATAATATTGGAAAATGATATTTGAAACAGAAATCGGTCAAATCAGAATACCGAAAAGACCAAATCGAGTAACACATTAGGATCGGGTCTTCGGTTCAGACTAGGGCTGACTCCGAGTCCACGAATCCAAATTTAAGACAAAACAATCATATAAACAATTCATAATACAAAATAAGTACAGAAGGTAAATCGAAAAATACGATCAAAAATCTGAATACGCAACTAAGTACGTATTCCGGGAGCGGGGTGTTACAATCTATCCACCTTACAAAAAATTGCGTCCTCGCAATTTCGGTAAGGGGTAAAATGAACACAAAGAGGTCAAGGGTGGAATTTATACCAATTAAGATATGAAGCACTATAGGTAGGGCTCTCAGGTCGACTGAACAATAATCATCCTCCGCACTTCCGGCTGTATAAATCTTTAGATTTCCAGTTGTACTGCATATTTGATAGCCCTCCGAGAATAAGCCAGAATACTGAAGATAAAGGAAATCCTGATAGTCCTGAGCATAATAATAAAGAAGACCGATAATTAAGAATCCCGAATACCAGGCACCAATCACTCTGAAAGAATATCCGTAGAGAATTCCGACTGCTGACTTCTGAAAGATAGCCAGATCAGGATCAATCTGGAGAATACCAAGCTTCATAGAATTCGCCGAAGAGGTCACATAATAGCTTCATTTTGAACCAGCCACTACCTCTCTAGTCTAATCATATCTTAAGTTGGCATAAAGGCTTCATAAAACCAAAACAGGGAAAGGATAAGAAGGATTAGGAATCAAAGGAAGGATGGCCAAGAAATAGATAACTCTGCACTTGTAGTTGGAATGTATAACCAAGACTCAAGTATTCCAGTTGCAAATTTCATTACCATTAATTTGCCCTCTGGACGTACTGAGGAAGTTAGAGCCTAAGCTCTGATACCATCCTGTAACGCCCCGATCCCACGGATACGGGGACGTCACTGCTTAGCGTATATACGGGAGGGTAGTTCTGACCTACGTATATACGTTGCAGTGACGTCCCCGTATCCGTGGGATCGGGGCGTTACACCATTCTTGAGTCCCAACAACAAATTTTGCTTAATTCACAATCCTTCCGAAATCAAGCTCCATATGCTTCTTTTCTAGGACATCCAATTTGAAATCACCTAGAGGGGGGGTGAATAGGTGATAATGCTAATCTAGTGAACTAAATGCGGAATTTAAAACTTAATTGCAATTATAACAATTGATGCACACACAAGCAAGTATATGATATAGCAATATGCACAAAGTAAAGAGAGAGAGATAGAGTAAGAGTCAAGGGATCAAGCACAAACAATAAGATATGTTTCGAGGTTCGAGCACCCAGCTCTACATCCCCGCCTTCACCCAGAAGGATTTTAACTCCACTAGCTTATCCACAAAAGGATTCCCACAAAGGGAACCTCCACCGAGGATTTGGGGCAATAACAATTACAAGGAGTACCCAACTCCTTTTCTTACAAACACAACCTCCTCCTTGAGGCAAAGCACCAAGCCAATAAACAATCACCTCACAACTTGAGGGATTAGCACAAAGCTTACACAAGGATCACCTCACCACTTGAGGGATACAACCCACTTGCACAACCTCCTCAACACAATGAGGGAAAGGCACAAAGCCAAGCAAATGAAGGGTTTACAACTTGGTGGTCTAACAAACAACCACAAACAATTCTTTCTCCCACACAAAGATCCTATAGAATAAGAAAGTAGATGTAGCTCAAGTGTGGAGAAAACCAAAGGAATGGAAATCAAAAACTCAAAGAAAATCTTTGGGAAAAACTAGAAACCAAGATGAAGAAATTGAATCAAAATCTTTTCCCAAAATCCTTTCTTGATTTTTCAAACCCTAGCAAAAATACCAAATAGATTGTTCAATAAGGCCCAAAAATTTCTTTTGATTGCTGTGAAAACACTAGATAAAGCTCAGAAAATTCGTCCAAAAATTCTTAGAGAACACCTCTTTCCAATGGGGTATTTATAGCCCATTTACAAAACTAGCCGTTGGCAGCAGATTCTGCCAGAAATGGCCTACCGGTCGAGCGGCCAACGGTCACATTTGACCGCTGGCAACTACCGGTCGACCGGGCGGTCGACCGGCCCCAGAACCAGAGAGCAACGGCTCTCTGGCCGGTCGACCGCTCGGTCGACCGGGAGCAAACAGAGAGCAACCTGCTCTCAGTCGGTCGACCGTGCGGTCGACCGGCTAAAGGGGCAGCCAGCGTGCATGTATCCGTGCACGTCGGTCGACTGCTACGGTCGACCGGCTACTTGGTCCGGTCGACCGTCCGGTCGACCGACCTAGCCTGGCAGAGCCAGTTCAGGCACAGAAAAACATGTAATTTTTAATCCTAAAAATTCCCATAAATCTTCTAAAAATTCACAAAAATAGTTTTATCATTTTTCATTGAATTACAAACTTGTGTGAAAAATTTCAACACAAATTTCAAACATTTTGGACTATTTTGTGTAATGGAAATTTTTCCAAAAACCAAAAACCGTATTTTACCAAACTTGAATTTTCCAAATGAAAATCCGATTTTTCCAAAACTCAACCAAATACAAAAATATGATATTTAAACACTTTGAAGCATGTTGCATATGGATATAATCCAATATACAAAAAAACATATATATATTCATATTTTTGACTTTAATTCCAATATATGTTTTGTTAGAAATACCAAAACATAAAACACATGAAATAGACTATCAAGCTAAGTTTGTTTAAATAGTTGAAGCATGCTTGTATATAGAACAAATCTAGTATACATTAAACCATGTAAACTTATTTTGATATAATATTTATTCATGCAAACCAAGATCGGTTAAACCAAAAACCGAAAACCAAAACATGAAACGTGTGTGTATTGTGAACTTGAGCTTATCATACTATTCTAATCTTTACAAATTGGATCTAAACACAAAACTAAACTAGGTACCGATGTCTTCTTGTAGAGCGCCGTCTCCAAGCCGACTCGATCCAAAAACTTCGTGATTCACCGAGCTTGACTCCAATGAGTGCTATATATGATCTTGTCGCTCGGGCTCTTGAATCACCATGTGAAAGCTTCCAAATCATCTTGTTGAAGCTAATCACCAACTAATATCTTGATTAATGATCTGAAACTAAAATCACAAGATTATTAGTATACATAACTACATGAGTTAATCATCATCAAAACTAGAGTGGAAGGCCTTGGGCAAACAATCTCCCCCTTTTTGATGATGACAAATCTCATGGAGTTATATATGCATGGATTAAAGTTAAGCTTCAAGGAAGCTCCCCTTAACTCATGCATAAACAAATAAACATAAATATGCAATGAATATTAAACACGAAACATGCATAGATATGCATAAAACAATGAAAGGCTCTAAATACCAATGAAATTTTCAAAAACAAATAAATATGCTCTAGATACCAATTAAACTTAATTTTCAAAAACAAATAAACATGCACTAGATACCAATTAAACTTAATATATGCAAAACAAAACTAATGATCTCTTTTACAAGCTCTTGTTACCAAAAATAAACATGTTCTTTAAATAATGCTTTGATACCAAATGAACTTAATAAAAACATAAAACATTACCAATTGAACTTAATAAAAACATAAAACATGCATACAAACAAACATGCATATAAACTCAAATTCTTCTCCCCCTTTTTGTCAATCATCAACAAAGGGGTTAAAAACAAAACAAAACTAATTCTTCTCCCCTTTTTGTTCAAAACAAAGAATCAATAAAGGGATGTATCAAAAACAAAAATGTTCTCCCCCTTTTTGTCTAAAACAAAAACAATATCAATGAGGGGTCAAATCAAATATGATACCAATTAAACATGTGTTAAGGAAGTGCATATTGATACCAATTAAAAAAAATGAAACTATACCAATTGAAAAACAAAAATCTTGATACCAATAGATAAGTAAACAAACAACATACCAATTGTAAATAAACAATCTTGATATCAATTGAAATTAAACATTACAAATTTTGAATTTCTAAACATAAATCTTAATACCAATTGAAATTATTATCAATTGAAATTATTATTCTTTTTAAAGATATAAACAAATTTGATTTTGATATCATATGCTTTAATTAAAAACTTTTAATCATAAAGTGTGGGAGTGGAAAACAAAATACCAATTGAAAGATAAAATACGAGTTTTTCTCCCCTTAATGAAATACCAACAAATACAATGCGTAGGCTCGAATTAAGATACCAATTGAAAGCTAAATCAATTGAAACAAAGTTGAAGCTCAAGCCTTAGCATAAACAAGTATATATGTATGGAATATTAGATACTAATCGAAATTGATACTATTTGAAATGTAAGCATACAAACATAAAAATATATGAGTATACAAAAAAAATGTCAAGATTGATACCAATTGAAAGAATTCAATGATACCAATTGAAACAACAATAATATCAAGTGTATATCTCATATTCCTTACCCTCCCATTTATGTTCAAGTTTAAAAAGATTTTCAATATAAAGCATGCATGAGCATGATCGCCCAACCAACCGCCCTTAGAAGGTAGGGGTTTTCAAAAATAGGTTTGAAAATGTAGTATGTTTGAAAATCTCTACCATAGTGAAGAATACGAACTAGTTATAGGAAAAACTTTTAAACTAGTACGAAATCATTCAAGTAAGGAATAAAACAAAATTGTTTTTCATGAAACACATGTAATTCACATGATCACTAAACACTCAAAATCCATAAAGCACATATCATAGTCTCATGAAAATAAATCATGAGTAAACTAACAAAGTGAGTGAACAAGTGTTATGTGACACATATCATCATGAAAATATTCAATTAAGCTTATGTGGAATTCCTTTAAAACATTAATACATTAAAAATTAAATTTTCATTACCAATTTAAATTACCTAAAAACATGAAAATCATCAAAACGATTTAAGCTTCAAGGCATATGTATGTCATGTACAAACTAAAGTATACATACATATCCTAAACATAATGAGTCCACAAAGGTATATGCATGAAGGCACGTGGCTCAACGGATGTATATGTATAATCAATAGTTTAGACAAGATGGACATATACATGAAATTAAAAACACATGATCATAGAAACATATCCAAAATGAGGAATACAAGTTAGAATGCATGAATCATCAAACTAGACTATACTAGCACATCTAATGGGTACAAATAGACATTTAAGCACAAACATATATAAAGATTTATTTGTGGCCCACTATATGTACAAGTATAAATCCTAGTTTTAATGAAAACTAACATCTAAACGTATATCCAAATCATGAAGCATAAAACGGGGCAAAATCAACATGATAAACATAAACACGATCATTATGTAAATCACATGTTATTAGAACTATGATGAATACGATAGCAAAACAAGGGTGAGAACACAACATATGGGTCCATCTAAACATGGGTGATCTCAAAATCTATACATGCATGTCAAAGGTCTAATAATCATGGTATTTAACATTCTAAACATGAGGCATCAAAAACAAAAATCATAAACATCTATATGATCATTATGAAGATGCATGTGCATTAGATCTAGTGCATACATATTAGTTAAAAACCAAGTGAGAACACAAAGATATAAATCCATATAGGCATGAAGTGTCTCAAATAACTAAGCATATATATTACTAATCTAATAGACATGGCATAAGCATGATGAACAATAAACCATGGCATGCTATAAATTGATGAATATGAAAAACATGCAAATAAAAATGGGAGTTAAAGAATGATACCAAAACCGATGAAGGCACCTCTCTAGTTCTCCAAACCAATGGTGGTCTTTTCCACCAAACTCCCTTGAAAGTGATGCATCCAAATTGTTTTCTTTAAGCACGAAACGCATCTACTTCAAGGCACCAACACTCTCACGTTATGTGAGAGCCCACTCCTACATCAAAAATCAAAGGGGTGATCTTTGGTACCCATTTTCTTTTGGGTCCACGGGGGTTAGTATCTTTCCTAACCCAAACAAGATTATTTGCTAAATTTTCAACATATATGCGATCATAACAAAATCTAGCAAGGTGGCCCTTTCGTCCACAATGTGTACACGTGTACACATGAGCATACATAGTGTGAAGTTTGTGACCGTGATGAGCATGTGTATGCCGTGGAGGGTGTGCATGCAAAGATGGAACTTGTTTCTTGCGAACCAAGTTTTCCAAGCGTGTATGATTCAAAGTACATTGGCTCAAAGTGGAGCCCAAACATTCAACACTTTTCTTCAACACAATTATGTCATTTTCAATACTAGAAGATAAAGTGGAGCATGCAAAAGATGTGCTAGGTGAAGCTACATTAGCATGGCAAACATGAGAATCTATATCAATTTTCAAAGATTCATTTTTCTTTAAAACTAAATCCAATTCTTTTGTAATGAAATCAATTTCATTTTTCAAAACAAGGTTATCTTTTAAAACAAAATCCAATTTAGAAGATAAAACCTCATTGTTTTTCACAACATCATCACAATCATTTTTGCTTTTTAAACATCAATCTCTTTTAGGGTAAGGTCTAGTTGAGATCTTAGTGAGTCACGTTCACTAGTAATCTCTTCCTTCTCTTGCAAAACTAATTCAAAAGTTGAGCACAAATCTTTCATTTCTTCTTTTAAATCAAAGTTCTTCTTTTTCAAAAGTTCATGTTTTTCCAAGAATTTTTCAAGCTTTGTGGCAAGTTCTACATTTAAAATTTGAACTTCTAAGCATCCATAGCAATATGAACTAGAGCAATCATCTAGTTGAGTTTCCGATTGTACCTCAAGGGAGTTCTTCCCTTAGACCATGAGGCAATGCTCGTCGGACATGTCTCTCCTAGATCTCCTTATCTTGTTAATAATCCTTAGAAGCTCGGGAGAAGTCAATATGCTCCAAACTGCAAAAGCCGAATCATAATGATCAAACACATATAAAAGATCTTCATTAAGAGATGCTCTAAGTGTTTTGAGGGCTAATATATTTACCCTTTTATGCTTGCTACTATTTGGGAATGATTCTTGAGTAGTGGCTTGATAAACTAGATGTCCTAGGCTTTTTAAATGACTACTCATCTTGGCCTTCCAAATATCATGTCTAGAAAAATCAAACATAGGAGGGCTATCCATGAGTGCAACTATATGTGTGCAAATGAAAATGCAAATGAAGATTAGCAAACCAAGATCTCACTCCTAGGTGGTTAAACCTAAATATCAGGAGCGTAGGCTCTGATACCAATTGAAATCACCTAGAGGGGGGTGAATAGGTGATAATGCTAATCTAGTGAACTAAATGCGAAATTTAAAACTTAATTGAAATTACAACAATTGATGCACACACAAGCAAGTATATGATATAGCAATATGCACAAAGTAAAGAGAGAGAGATAGAGTAAGAGTCAAGGGATCAAGCGCAAACAACAAGATATGTTTCGAGGTTCGAGTACCCAGCTCTACATCCCCGCCTTCACCCAGAAGGATTTCAACTCTACTAGCTTGTCCACAAAGGACTCCCACAAAGGGAACCTCCACCGAGGATTTGGGGCAATAACAATTACAAGGAGTACCTAACTCCTTTCCTTACAAACACAACCTCCTCCTTGAGGCAAAGCACCAAGCCAACAAATAATCACCTCACAACTTGAGGGATTAGCACAAAGCTTACACAAGGATCACCTCACCACTTGAGGGATACAACCCACTTGCACAACCTCCTCAACACAATGAGGGAAAGGCACAAAGCCAAGCAAATGAAGGGTTTACAACTTGGTGGTCTAACAAACAACCACAAACAATTTCTTTCTCCCACACAAAGATCCTATAGAATAAGAAAGTAGATGTAGCTCAAGTGTGGAGAAAACCAAAGGAATGGAAATCAAAAACTCAAAGAAAATCTTTGGGAAAAACTAGAAACCAAGATGAAGAAATTGAATCAAAATCTTTTCCCAAAAACCCTTTCTTGATTTTCCAAACCCTAGCAAAAACACCAAATAGATTGTTCAATTAAGGCCCAAAAACTTCTTTTGATTACTGTGAAAACACTAGATAAAGCTCAGAAAATTCGTCCAAAAATTCTTAGAGAAAACCTCTTTCCAATGGGTATTTATAGCCCATTTACAAAACTAGCCGTTGGCAGCAGATTCTGCCAGAAATGGCCTACCGGTCGACCGGCCAACAGTCACATTTGACCGCTGGCAACTACCGGTCGACCGGGCGGTCGACCGGCCCCAGAACCAGAGAGCAACAGCTCTCTGGCCGGTAGACCGCTCGGTCGACCGGGAGCAAACAGAGAGCAACCTGCTCTCAGTCGGTCGACCGTGCGGTCGACCGGCTAAAGGGGCAGCCAGCGTGCACGTATCCGTGCACGTCGGTCGACCGCTACGGTCGACCGGCTACTTGGTCCGGTCGACCGTCCGGTCGACCGACCTAGCCTGGCAGAGCCAGTTCAGGCACAGAAAAACATGTAATTTTTAATCCTAAAAATTTCCATAAATCTTCTAAAAATCCACAAAAATAGTTTTATCATTTTTTATTGAAATGTAAACTTGTGTGAAAAATTTTAACACAAATTTCAAACATTTTGGACTATTTTTGTGTAATGGAAATTTTGCCAAAAATCAAAAACCGTATTTTACCAAACTTGAATTTTCCAAATGAAAATCCGATTTTTCCAAAACTCAACCAAATACAAAAACATGATATTTAAACACTTTGAAGCATGTTGCATATGGATATAATCCAATATACAAGAAACATATATATATTCATGTTTTTGACTTTAATTCTAAAAATATGTTTTGTTAGAAATACCAAAACAAAACACATGAAATAGACTATCAAGCTAAGTTTGTTTAAATAGTTGAAGCATGCTTGTATATAGAATAAATCTAGTATACATTAAACCATGTAAACTTATTTTGATATAATATCTATTCATGCAAACTAAGATCGGTTAAACCAAAAACCGAAAACCAAAACATGAAACGTGTGTGTATTGTGAACTTGAGCTTATCATACTATTCTAATCTTTACAAATTGGATTTAAACACAAAACTAAATTAGGTACCGATGTCTTCTTGTAGAGCGCCGTCTCCAAGCCGACTCGATCCAAAAACTTCGTGATTCACCGAGCTTGACTCCAATGAGTGCTATATATGATCTTGTCGCTCGGGCTCTTGAATCACCATGTGAAAGCTTCCAAATCATCTTGTTGAAGCTAATCACCAACTAATATCTTGATTAATGATCTGAAACTAAAATCACAAGATTATTAGTACACATAACTACATGAGTTAATCATCATCAAAACTAGAGTGGAAGGCCTTTGGGCCAACACAATTGAAGAAGAATCTAAGTTAAAAAAGCATTTGGAAGTCTTTTATGAAAAAGTGCAACGATTTCAAAATATGTTGGACGCATCATCTCAACCAAATTTTCAAGAGTCCTACTCATTTTTCTAGTCTCACCGGTTCCTAATGAACAACCATCAATACTGGACTTGAATATGGAACCCTTGCGTGAGTCCGAGTAGCAATCGTAAAATCTGACGGACTCACAATTTCACCACATTTTCCAAAAATCAACTTCCATACTTACCTTTTCAAGAAGAACCAAGTGCAAAAAGTATGGAAGACATGATTCAGACTCAAAATTCTGTTACACGGCCTATCAGTAGGTTAGACTCACTTATGAGCGAATTGATCAATGAGAGCAAGAAAAGTTTTTCTTGTCAACCTTTGACTGATCCTTATATCCCAAACTCTACTGATTGGACCTATGAATCATGTCATTTCGGGAATTCAGTTTCAATTTCATCATACCAACTTAAACTTGACCAACATCAACCTCTTGATAGTTTGGCAAGTTATCCTTTTTTCGAAATTAAACTTGAGCTTGAAAGTGATCCTGAACCTCAATTTGGTAATTCCATTTCACTTTTTGATTCAATAATGACTCCAGTATCTTTACCAAATTTTTTCTCTATTCTGGAGTCAACATTGAATCCTGTACCAGTACACCATGAAATTGAATCACCAATATCTTATGATCACACTTCATTGATGGGGAAAGTGTGTGAACATCAATTCTTTGGTTTGGACCCTATTTTTGAATCAATGTCGACTCCTCCTTTTGAATCTCGACTTGATCTGAGTCAAATTCCCGAGTCAGTATCGGTTTTTGTTCCTTTTCCATTTGAGTCCAAATCAATCATCTTCCAAAATCACACTTCATTGTTAGACAAGACTGTTGAAGAAAATGACTCAGTAATTATTTCTTCTTCTTCCTCCTCCTTTGTATTTTTCATTTCTTGTAGATCTTGTAATAGGAGAGAGAGTGGTATATGGTTGGAAAGCAAGAGTTCTTATAATAGAAGGTGACAATCTATGGAAGGTCCTCACTTTACCTCTCTTTATTTTCTTCTCTCTAACTCCCTTTACATGTTTAGCTAATTTTCTCTCATGGCAACTAACTACTAACCACTAACTTGCTAACTTCTTATTTGATAATCCACATGAATCTAATAGCCTCTACTTGGCCTTACTTTTGCAATAGCCATTGATGGCTCATGATGATGGATTCTAACACTCTAACATCCTAACTCTCTAACAAACTAACATTACTTAACTCCATACTTACTCTCATTTAGTTTTGATGGTTTAAGTGTAGCTTGCACTTTGTCTATTGAGTTTGAATGTGATGAGTTACATATGGGTCATACTTTGGAACGCTCTTGAACCAAGGACTAGTGATTGCCAAGGATACATGTGAGGCAACTATCACTAAGAGGTTAGCATGGTTAGTGGAGTCATTAGTAGTTAGTAGCTTTCTTTTTCACACTGTTTTAGAAAATTCCAAAAACCACAAACATTTTATCTTCTATGTTCCCACTTCGTGTTTCACCGTGCTTCTCTTTTCATTCTTTGTTTTCTTTTCTTTTCATTCTTTAAAACTTTGAAGAAACTTTAACTCACAACATACCGTGTAAGCTTCTATCGCCTCTCGTTCTTGTAGATTCGACTCGTTTTAGCCTTTATGCTATAACGGAAGTATCGAGAAAGCCAAAGCACACACACTTTAAATCTTGATTTCAAAACATACACTTTTTGTGCGCGATTTTTCCCCGATCACCCGCTTGTCCCCCTGTCAGCGGTACATCCTGGTTTCTGGATTTGGGCCCCCAGTTTTGATGAAACCACCGTCCAAAGTCAATGGCTATCTTTGTAGGCTTTTAATCACCAATTAAATGGTGATTTTGGGTCTTCTTCTTCATTCATGCCATGGACCTAGAAACATGTAAGAGAGGTATTATTAACAGGATTTGATATTAAATAAATGTGAACATGTGGTATGAAATATGCAATTTTGGAGACTAATCAGCGGTCGACCGACAGGTCAGTTTTGACCTGATCTGGACCCCAACGGCTATATTTTCAGACCCTATAAATATGGGTCCTTTGAGGCCAGTTTCAACTAAGATTTTTAACAACATTTTTCTCATCTTCTCAAGTTTGTTTAGCAAGTTTTAAAAACAAGTTTTAGTGCTAAAAATCTTTATCTTTATTTTGTTTCAAAGTTTTTGGAAAATCAAAAGAAAATAAGTTTTGGGATTCTAGTTCTTGTCCAAAATTTTTGTATCTTATCTAGAGTTTCTCTCAAGTGTTTTCTTTGTGTTTTCTTTTTCAAAATACTTTGTTTTCTCATACTTGAGCTATCAATTCTATACTTATCTATAGGGTCTTATTTTTGTGAGAAAAAATGTTTGTGATCTTTAAGATCTCCAAGAGAGATTGTTTGTGACTTTTGTGATCACCAAGGGTATTTTTCTTTGCTTTGTGCTTGGCTAGGTACCCACCTCTTGTGTAGAGGTTTTGTGTATTGAGAGAGGAGTTGTGTGCTCCCTGTGTAGAGTTGTAATTCCTCGGTGGAGATCCCTTTGTGGAAGGTCTTGTGTGGACATAGCGAAAATCCTTCTGTGTGAAGGCGGGGACGTTGAGCAGTGGCTCGAGCCTCGAAACATATCTTGGTGTTTGCGTTGATTCACTATCTCTCAATTATATCTCTCTTATATCTTGCATGGGTATTACTTGTTCTTATTCATATACATGTTAGATATTGTTTATTTGTGCCCACACTTGTATTGAATTAAGAGAGCTTCTAATAGCACCTCAACTCTTTATTTAGAGGAATCTAGAGGAGTAGTTTCAGAGCCTTTCACGGGAAATTCGGCCCCACTCTTGGTTACACATAGTGTGTTTGCAATTAAGTTTTTAATTCCGTATCATTTGTCCTAGATTAGCTAGTACACCTATTCACCCCCCTCTAGGTGTATTTCATCAGGGACCTGGGTCCCTAAAATTGCTACGAAAACGCATAATTTGCTGCGTTTTTGCGGTTTTGTTGTGGGCCCAAGCAGTGATTTTTGACGTGTGGCCTCGTCTCGCCTTCCAGATGCTTCCTATGCTTATAAATACTACAATTGTGGACCAGAATTGGGGGTTAGAGAGCTGTAGTTTAGGGTTTTAGTATACTGTAGTATATTATTCTTCTTCTTTTTTTTCTTATATTTTCTTTTTGTTTAGATCATGTATTAGGGCCAAGTGATTCAGGAGAGAAAGAAGGAGATTGATGTATTAGATAGTGACAATCTATGAAAACTTTCTCCTTTTTTTTATTCATGGTTTCATCTTTAACCTCTAACATGACTAGCTAACTTTCTATCATGGCAATCTAACTACTAGCTACTAATCATCTGACATCTTACTTGATAATCCACATAAATCTAGTAGCCTCTACAAGGTCTTACTTTTGCAAAAGCCATTGATGGCTCATGATGATGGATTCTAACATTCAAACTTGCTAACGATCTAACTCTCTTATTTCATGTATGCTTCTAACAATTTTGATGATCTAATATTTGTATTAGCTTACTCTAAATGCAAGTTTGAATGTGAAGAATCATTTCATGTGCCATACTTTGTATCATCTCTTGAAGAAGCCAAGGACTAGTGATGGCTAAGGATCCATGCGAGGCAACTATCACTAAGTGGTTAGCTTGATTAATAGAGCACTTTGTAGTTAGTAGCCATGAATTTTCTTCTCTTTTTTTCTTGTTTTCAAAACCAATTTCAAAACCCTTTTATTCTTTTCTTATCAGTATTTTCCACATCTTCTTAGTTCACCATTTTTTCATCTTTTTCACCACAAATTCTTCTCCTTTTCATTTTACAAATTACTTCATCACACTTTCACTTTGTGTTTTACTTCACTTGTTTCTTATTTTTTACTTTACCTCTATTTTCTTGTTTTGTTTTGCCGACCCCACAACCACTTCTCTATTATTTTCACATTGTTGTTTTCATCGCCTTCTCCACCTATCACTTCTAGTTTTCTTTTCTTTTTATTTTCTCTTTCTTTAACAAAGAAGAATTTGTTAACAACCTACGTCAATGGACTACTAATGCTTTTATCGCCTCCCGTCCCTGTGGATTCGACCCGTATATGCTAAACGGAAGTATCGAGGAAGTCAAAGCACCATACTTAAAATACTGATTTCAAAAATACACATTTTCGTGCACGGTTCATCCCCGATCATACAGCCTCTGCGCTTAATCTCTCTGAGGTTTATTAAAGTTTCATGGACTTTCTAATTACACCTAGAGAGGCAGCTTAGCGCTCAGCATTTTACCACTAAATACGCCTAGGCGAAACTCCGCCGGATTTTAGACTCTATCTTAAGCTGAGTCGTTCCTGAGTTCCACCGGGCGCTTTGGTGATTAAACACTGTTTGTTGATCTTGCCTACAACACTGCTTGGCTTCGACTGGATGTTCGCTTGCTTGCTTACTCGTTTGCCCACTTAATAGTTCTATCAATTCTTTTGTTGATGGTTGTGAAGAGTTTGAAATCTTTACTTATACTGTTTTTCAAAACTATATATTTTACTGTATTCATACTGATCTCCTGTATTGGGACCATTTTCTTGTATTCGTACCAACCCCTGTATCGACACTGTTTTTCTGTATTGTGCTACATAATAGTGATATCTACTATGCTTACCCTCTGACATATTATTAACTGACACTTGTCATGCTTAACACTTGACTTGTGATTATTATATTATGAGAATCTTGTAACTGCTATCCTGTATTATATACAGAGACTTGTATCCTTAGTACTCATATACTCTTATACTCCTGAATTCCTGAACCTATCCTGCCCTTACTATTCCCGTAAATTGAAAATTACATAATAAACTATAAAAAGGATAACCTCCATCGGATAAGGGGAAAATGATGGACTTTAAGTGCTGAATATGTTTACAGTGGTATTAGATATGTTGTGCAATTCAAACTTCTAATTCTACCTGAGGGTCTCTAGGTGATCGAGGGGAGCTTTGGCTCCCTACCTCCTGTTACATTCATGAATGGGCATAATATAAGACCCACCTCCTGTAGGCCGTGCGGCCGGTCCTGTACACCACAAACAAAACACCTTGGGTCATGGTCTCGGGCATGTACGGGACCCACTATAAACATAACCCATTGGTTTCATCATCAGTTTTCAATAACAATCTCGACTTACTCATATATGGATGTATGTGGGAAGAAATGTATACCTATACACATACTTAGATATATGGGTTGGACGAGTAATAATAACAAGATACTAATTAATAATTCATTGTGTTGTTTTGCAATCCGAGTTGTATGCATTCAGATTACGATAACGTGAGGTATATGGTATATGGATGAGGGTTTTCTTATTTAAATTATTCCTTCGACTACTTATCTCATGAAGCCGTAACCTGGGTTGTACCGCTAGTGTTGTCGTAATTGCTTTCATCAAATTTTAATTTCGATTTTCGGTTTTGTTTCTATTATTATTATTATTCTTCTATATGTATATCTCTGGGTTTACCACATGTATACTATTCCACAGATTTTCTGCTGTTACCATATTGTACACAGCCAGTTTCTTACTTGACATTACACTTATACTGTCGTCCTTAACCTTCTGACTTTGCTTACTCACGATTTTATGCGGGTTCTTTAGTTACCGTAAAATCACTACTTCTTACTAATTCATATTGTTCTCTTATATTATTATTGTGGATAGCTCGAGTTGTGTGTACTCAGTCGATGGAGACATGAGGTATATGGTACATAGAAGAGGGTTTCTTTGTTTGGATTATCACTTCGAGGTATCAAACTCATGAATCATCTACTGAGCCCGTACAACTGGTTTTGTCATTTCTGTATGTCACATCATTTGATGCCTCATTCATGTTCGGGTGTGTATGCTCATAATGTGGTTTTTAATGCATGCTTTTGATTCAGATTTATTGATACACACGTGCTTGTTCCTGCACGCCACTTGGCATTCATCACCCACTTATTGGGAAGTTCTGACTCCCTTGGATTTGCATGTTCAGATCTCGGAGTTTGGAGCTTGTGGATTCTCCCCGTTGCTGATTAGAAATGCGCAGCGAAAGCGTGGATCATAGGCAGACCGTCCAGAGCCCTTTCCTTTCAGGCCCCCTGCTAGGCTCTCGAGTTTTTCTCTGGTAATTAGTGAGCATCTTTTGTACTGTTCACACTTGTATATCTCTTTGTATTCTCGCATTTGCGCCTAACGGTGATGTAATATTCTTATAACATTATGTCACATCATGTGATAACTTTGTAATTATACTCATATGTTGAAATGTATAATGCACCACTGATCGGGGGAAAACCGTGCACAAAATATGTCGTTTTGAAATCAAGAGTTAAAGTGTGTGTGTGTTTTGACTTCCTCGATACTTCCGTTATACCATAGAGGCTAAAACGAGTCGAATCCACAAGGATGGGAGGTGATAGAAGCTTTACCGGTTGATTCACGTGTGTGTTAAAGATTCTTCAAAGTTTTAAAGAATGAAAAGAAAAGAAAACAAAGAAGGGAAAAGAGAAGTATGGTGAAAACAAAGAAGTGGGAAACATAGAAAAGAATGATTTTTGTAGTTTTTGGAATATTTATAAAATAAGTGAAAAGGAAAGAAAACTCATGGCTACTAACTACTAATGACTCCACTAACATGCTAACCTCTTAGTGATAGTTGCCTCACATGTATCATTGGCCATCACTAGTCCTTGGTTCAAGAGCTTTGCAAAGCATGGCCCATATGTAACTCATCACATCCCAACTCAACAAAACAAGTTCAAGCTACACTTAAACCATCAAAACTAAAAGTAAGCATGGAGTAAAGTAATGTTAGCTTGTTAGAGAGTTAGGGAGTTAGATCTATCATCATGAGTCATCAATGGCTCTTACAAGAGCAAGGCCAAGTAGAGGCTATTAGCTTCATGTGGATTATTATAAAAGAAGTTACCAAGTTAGTGGTTAGTAGTTAGTTGCCATGAGAGAAAAGTTAGCTACACATGTAAAAGGAGTTAGATAGAAACAAAGAGAGGTAAAGAGAGTACCTTTAATAGCTTGTCACATTCTATTACAAGCACTCTTGCATTCCAAACATGTATCACTCTCTCTCCTATTATAAGATCTAAAACAAATGAAAAATACAAAGAGGAAGAAGAAGAACTAACCTAACATAAACTAAACTACAATATGGAATGAAAAACTACCCTAAAACTATACTACTGTCTGGATCTCTCCCTCTTCAAAGCACAAAGGGGGTATTTATAGGAGGAAGGGGCACCAAAGGGGCTGTACGGAGCCGTGTGTCGAATCTCGGCGCGCGGCTCCACAAGATTGCCGCGGAAACGCGATAAGTGCCCCATTTCTGCAGCAATACTTGGGAGGCGCGCACAGCGCCGCCTGCTGCGCTCTTCCCGGATGTCCCCCTATCGGATGTACTTGCTGGTTTTCAGATTTGAGCCCCTGGTTTTAACGAAACCACCCTCTAAAGTCAATGGCTATCTTTATAGGCCTTTAATCACCAATTAAATGGTGATTTAGGGTCTTCTTCTTCATTTCATGCCATGGACCTAGAAACATGCAAGAGAGGTATTATTAGCAGAATTTAATACGAAATAAATGTGAAGATATGGTATAAAATATGCAATTTTAGAGACTAATCATACCCCACACTTATCTTTGCTCGTCTCAAGCAAAGCAAAAAAACTAAGTAAATTATTACACCACTTTCGCAGGTGACGCGATTGCACTGAGCATGTGCAACAAGCCGTTAAACCTCTAGGTTTCTCCTAGAGGAGGAGTTTTGTCTCCTGAGGTTTTTCAGCGGATTACACCCACAAAATTCATAAATAAAGAAATCAAATGTTAGTATTTTGAAAACGCATTTTGAAAATAGAGAAAAGTGTTGAAGTATTTTTGCAAAAATATAAGTGATCCAAGGTCATAAGTTAACCAGAAATTAATCTTCCTTAAACTAAGTCGAAATGCAAAATCTTGTTATAAATTAAATGTAAGAATTAAAATTGAATTGACTCTTTGATTTTTCATAAAACTCTTAGAAAAATATGCACTTTATGAACAGTGAAGATTTTTGGGATATCGACTCTAATTTTAATGCCATTTGTTTATATTATATATATATATTTTGTTTTTCTTCCCTTAATTTTCTTAGGCTTTCTTATTTACCCAGGTAGTGAGCCTTTAGCCGGTGACTCCCAAACCAGATGATCTTAGGGCACCAAATGAGAAAACATCCCTCGGACTTAAGGACTCGAGTAAATAAGGCCACAAAACTAAAGGGGATTATTTATTTTTTTCTACCGTTTTAGGTGTGAATAATCATGCTTCCTAAGGCATAATTACCCAACTTCAATAAGTGGTTTTTATTATCATAAATTTTATATATATATATATATATATATATATATATATATATATATATATATATATATATATATATATATATATATATATATATATATATATATGGCATTTTCAGTCTTTGTTTCAATTCCAAAATTGTGTAAGTGTGGAGTGCATAAATCTAAGACAAAAAATTCAAGATCAAATTATCTTTTCAATCTTACTTTCTTATCCTAAAATTTAAACAAGATCTATTATTTTGACTCAGTTTAAAATTTCATAATTTTAGGTCTTCCTCATTCCTAAGATAATCTTAATCTTCTTAAAAAAAATCAAAACTATTTATCTTATTTCAAAAGTTTTGTAAAAAGAAAAAGAAAAGAATTTTTATATAAAAGATTTTTTTAATTAAAAAGAAGTGTAAAAAGAAAGAAAATATAAAACTAACTATTTTAGTAAACCTCCCCCACACTTATCTCATGCATTGTCCTCAATGCATCGTGAATGTGTATATACATGAAACAAATGTAAAGGGAAGGAAAATTACCTCATGGTGGTGGCTCCGGTGATGGTCTGACTGGGCCAAGCATTGCGACTCAATCAGGATAATGTGGATCTTGAAGGAACCCACCAATGACCTCTCTAATATGACCCAATAAAAGAATGATTGAATAAATGGTCTTATTTAAATATTTATCCCCATCTTGTTTCCAATTTTTAAAAATAATTACTGAGTCATTTTCTTCAACATCCTTGTCCAATAATGAAGTGTGATTTTGGAAGATTAGTGATTTTGACTCAAATGAAACAAGAGTAAAAATCGACACCGACTTGGGAATTTGACTCAGATCAAGTCGAGAGTCAACAATGAGAGTCGAAATTAGTTTAAAAATGGGGTCCAAACTAAAGAATTGATATTCACACGCTTTCCCCATCAATGAAGTGTGATCATAAGAGATTGGTGATTCTATTTCACGGTGTACTGGTACAGGATTCAATGTTGACTCCGAAAAAAAATCTGGTAAAGATACCAGGGTCATTATTGAATCAAAAAGTGAAATAGAATTACCAACTTAAGGTTCAGGATCATTTGCAAGCTTAAGTTCAATTTCGGGAAAAGGATAACTTGCTAAAATGTCAAGGTGGTTTTCAAAATTTTGGGCAAGTTCAAAAGGATGGAAGGAAATTGAATCTTGATTTTCATCCACAGAAGGAATGTGAATGGGTGAAATGATTGATTCAAGTTCAGGAAGTATGGGAATCAAAACTGGCTCAAGAACATTACTTAGTTTAGGTAACACTATAGGAGTCGATATTGATTCAAGGATTGGACTTGAATTGCTAAACTGAAACTGCGGTTCACATTCATCTGCAAGTTCAATTTTAGAAAATGGATAACTTGCCAAACTATCAAGAGGTGAGGTTGGTCAAGTTCAGGTTGGTATGATGAAATTAAAGCTAAATTTCCAAAATGACATGATTCTTGGGTCGTACGAACATTTGATGGACATGGGAAGTCAATCATATTTTGCATTATGCGCTCGGTCTCTTGCACGAATTTCATAGTTTTTTCCCACAATGATTTTCCTTTGAGTTGTTCTGGGAAAGAACTACATGAATTTTGGAAATTTTGTGGACATGATGAGGCCATCAGGTTTTCAAATTATTTTTGGGCCTTTATTACTTCTTCCAAACTCCTTTCTAATGATGATTTTTCTTCAATTGGTGGTTCAGGAACAGGAGTATATGAATCAAAATTGGGGAATGAATATTGTGGACAAGATGGTTGGAAATTTGACTTGGGGTAGGTGAATCCCCATGAACTCTGTGAAGAGTTGAAATTATTTTGAAAATTATGGTCATAAGATTGGGGGTACGGGTGATATTGATTCGGATAATCTCAACCCGGCATATATGGTTGGTTCATGTTGTACATAGCCGGGTCAGAGTTATCTGAGTCAAATGAGGTCGGGATGAAGTATGGATTCATATTAGGATTGAAAAAATTGTTGTTGTTAAAATCTATATCACAATTTACACAAAAGAAGAAAACAAAATAAAGAAAAAGAAAAAGAAAACAAGCCTATGCTAGGGTTGACTTAGACCTACACGACTCCTAACTAGTTAGACTGTCCACGGGGGGTATATTGTCAGAAGATGATCACGAGTTAATCGGCCAGGTAGGGGCAAGATCAGTGGGAGGTATCCGTGCCGGATTAACGGGCCTAATTATGCCAAACCACTATTCTTCGAGGTTTCGCCTCTCAATCCCCAACCTTAGACACCGATTTGACAAGAGTCAACTTCTAACAACTTACCCCTTAGGTCAATCTCTTAAATGAGTCTGAGATGTCCCTAGGGGCTAACGTCTAGCAATTTTTATTTAGGCTTGGGTTGTGTGAGTGAGGAGGTGATTTTTGGGCTAAGGGAGGGTAATGACTTCCCCACCTTATGTTGTATTGGGTGTTGCCCTTAAGTTTAATTTGTGCAAGTGTGCAATATAGATAAGAATGAACACAAAAAAGTGAGTAAATCACTGAAGTGTTTGTCCTATGCTATATGCAATGCCATATGTACACCTCCTATCAATATCACAACAACACAAGAATAAAATACAGTATATTGAAATTGAAATTAACACGTGCCTAAATGCAAATGTCTAAACCGTTTTAAAGCATTCAATTACCGTATTTTAGTTCTTAAAATTATTTACAGTGTACAGGTAATATAAAAATTAGCAGCAGAGTATAAGAATATACAAGAAGTTACCCGACCACACAAGAGCAAGTGTGGACTTCTGCAACGCTAAAAATTTAACCTGCACACCAAAAACAAAGAAGAAAGGTTAACAAAAATGTGAAAATCAAACCGTTCCCATCCCCGGCAACGGCGCCAAAATTTGATCGGGGGAAAATCGTGCACAAAATATGTGGTTTTGAAATCAAGAGTTAAAGTGTGTGTGCTTTGGCTTCCTCGATACTTCCGTTATAGCATAGGGGCTAAAATGAGTCGAATCCACAAGGATGGGAGGCGATAGAAGTTTTACCGATTGATTCACGTGTGTGTTAAAGATTTTTCAAAGTTTTAAAGAATGAAAAGAAAAGAAAACAAAGAATGGAAAAGAGAAGTATGGTGAAAACAAAAAAGTGAGAAACATAGAAAAGAATGATTTTTTTGTAGTTTTTAGAATATTTCTAAAATAAGTGAAAAGGAAAGAAAACTCATGGCTACTAACTACTAATGACTCCACTAATATGCTAACCTCTTAGTGATAGTTGCCTCACATGTATCATTGACCATCACTAGTCCTTGGTTCAAGAGCTTTATAAAGCATGGCCCATATGTAACTAATCACATCCCAACTCAACAAAACAAGTTTAAACCATTAAAACTAAAAGTAAGCATGGAGTAAAGTAATGTTAGCTTCTTAGAGAGTTAGAGAGTTAGAGTGTTAGATCCATCATCATGAGCCATCAATGACTCTTGCAAGAGCAAGGCCAAGTAGAGGCTATTAGATTCATGTGGATTATGATAAAAGAAGTTAGCAAGCTAGCGGTTAGTAGTTAGTTGCCATGAGAGAAAAGTTAGCTACACATGTAAAAGGAGTTAGATAGAAAACAAAGAGAGGTAAAGAAAGTACCTTTCATAGCTTGTCACCTTCTATTACAAGCACTCTTGCATTCCAAACATGTATCACTCTCTCTCCTATTACAAGATCTAAAACAAATTAAAAATACAAAGAGGAAGAAGAAGAACTAACCTAACCTAAACTAAACTACAATATGAAATGAAAAAACTACCCTAAAACTACACTACTCTTTGGATTTCTCCCTCTTCAAAGCACAAAGGGGGTATTTATAGGCGGAAGGGGCACCAAAGGGGCTGTACGGAGCTGCGCGTCGAATCTTGGCGCGCGACTCTGTAAGATCACCTAGAGGGGGGGTGAATAGGTGATGGCTAATCTAATGGTCTCTTATGAACAATTAATGCGGAATTAAAACTAAGATGACCAAATAAAACTTCTTTTAATTAAACACTTATGTATAACACAAGAGTGTTGCCGAATTCCCCTTGCGAGGCTCTGGACAAGCTCCTCTAGATTCCCCTTGAATGGGTTGAGGTGCCGCGTTGGCTCTCTTGGTTGAATACTAGTGTTAACAACAATCCCAAGCAAGTATAGCAATTATGAGCACAAGGGTATATCATGCATATAAGAGATAAAGACTATAAAGTAATGCAAGATATAAAAGACAAAGAGAGAAGGAGAGATAGAGTGAGCAATCGCAAACACAAAGGGTTTGTTTCGAGGTTCGAGCACACTTGCTCTACATCCCCGCCTTCGACACACGAAGGATTTCCACTATGCACGATCCAACCAGATCTCTCCTTGGTGCCGCAACACCTACAATCCCTCGGACTCTCTAGTCCCTTACACACCACAAGCCCACCGGCTCGTCGAGGCCGAACCTCTAGCTACAAGAGTTCGCACCCGAACCCTTAAACAACCACGAGCACACTTGCCCGTCTCCTCAAAAGAACAAAGATGAAAACTTTGGTGATCTACAACACTTTGATCACCAATTACAAACTCTCACAACACAATCCTATGGATAATAGACAATGGATAGCTCAAGTGATTGTGAGAAAGCAAGGAAAAGAATTATGGTGAAAAACACAAGAAATCACTTTTACACTCTCTTGATGAATCTTCCCTTTTGATTGGAAGTATTTGCACACAAATTTTGTGGAGAAAACTTTCTGAAAGGAATGGGAAAATCTGGACAAAAGCTTAAATCTTGGCTTCAAACAATGACAAAACCCCCTTTATAGAGGCCAGAAAAATCTGACCGTTGGGCTCTGTCAGAGCTTCCGGTCGACCGGTCTGGTCGACCGGCAACGGTCAAAATCCGACCGTTGCAGCCTCCGGTCGACCGACCCGTCGACCGAGCAACTGGAGAAGAGAGTAAACTCTCTGTCGGTCGACCGGCCCGGTCGACCGAGATTTCCTGAGAGCAAAGCTCTCTGAAGCGGTCGACCGGTCCGGTCGACCGTTCTCCAGTGCACACAGGCGTGCACGTCTGTGCACGTCCGGTCGACCGACCCGGTCGACCGGCCACTGTCAGTTCTGAAAAATCAGAACTGCCAGAACCTGAAAATTTTGGGATTAAAGATTGGTCTTTTTGGCTTAATAAAAAATCCCATAAATACTTAGAAATTCTACAAAAAATAGTTTTATGATATAGAAACATGCTTGCACAAAATCAAGGCATGTTATTAAAGATTTGACTATTTTTTGTAACTTGGAAATATTGGCTCATAATAAAAACTGTTTTTCTAAATCAACATGTTTTTCCAAATTTTCATCAAATACAAAAACAAGATATACTTTAAAGCATAGTGTGTATGGATATGATCCACTACACAATCAAGATGAAATATCTAGTTTTTGACATAAAGCACTAAACTTGTTTTGGTTAAAGGATATGTATATAAGAAATTACCAAAACTCAAAGTAGATATTTTGTCATAAGGAAAATCTCATCAAATACAAAAACAAGATATACTTTAAAGCATAGTGTGTATGGATATGATCCACTACACAATCAAGATGAAATATCTAGTTTTTGACATAACGCACTAAACTTGGTTTTGGATATAAGATATGTAAACTTGAAATACCAAGAACCAAATAGAATTTTGTCACAATGAAAATCTTTTATGAAATGAAATTTTTATCATGAAAACAATTCTATCAAGAGTGTGTGTGTGATATGACTTGAGCAATCCACCAATCTATTCTATCCTTTACATTTTTATCTAAAACAAATAAAAATCTTATACCTAGACACAAGTCTTGATCTTGAAGTCTTCCCTTGAAGTCTTCTCATCTTCTTGACTTGGTCCAAATACAATCCACCGAGCTCATCTCTAGATGTGTTTCTTGATGTATAGGCTCGTGAATCAACCGGTGCTAGCTTCCAACTTGACTTTAAATCCTTTGTTGAAGCTCCACACCTACTAAGATCTTGATAATGAATCTGTCACTAATTTAAACACAAGATCATTAGTAATCATAACTTCATGAGTTGATCATCATCAAAACTAGGGTGATAGGCCTTTGGGCCAACAATCTCCCCCTTTTTGATGATGACAAAACTCATGAAGTTATATATGCATGGATTAAAGTAAAGCTTCAAAGAAGTTCCCCCTTAACTCATGCATATCAAATAAGCAATAGATAAGGCAATGAGGCACGTAAAAATGTATGCAAATGAATGCATGTAAAACAAAACAAATCTTTTTCTCAAACTTTTATCTTATTATATTATTGCTATGCATGAGTAAAAGCACAAGTATAAAAACTCAAAATCATCTCAAAATCTTTCTCTCCCTTAAGTAAGGAACAAATACTTCTCCCTCTTAAGGAAATCATGCATATAACTCAAATACTTCTCCCCCTTTTTGTCAATCATCAACAAAGGGTTCAAAGTTCAAATCATCAAACAAATTTTCTCCCCCTTTTTGTCAAAAAGAAGGAAATCAAGGAGGGTAAAATCAAATCAATCAATAAGATTTATATGCGATATACATTCATGAAGAGGAAGACGCTAAGTTAACTTCCCTACACATATGCATTACATGAAGAAGGGATGACAAGCCCTAACTCACATAACACATATTATGTAATGCATAAGAGGAGATGTGAAGCTCCCCCTACACACGTGTACCATATAAAGAAGAGATGTTAAGCTCCTCAATACACAATACACTCAACATGAATCTATATGTAAGAGAGATGTTAGCTCTCCTTGCATATAGGAAATACAAAACAAAACATTTTAATTTTTTTTTATCAAAACAAAATTTTGAACTTTTCCCAATAAAACAAATTTTGAACCAATCATAATTTGTAATTTGATACCAATAGAAATAGCACTTGAAGATGTGTGATATCAAGTTATCATTGCAAAATCTTTTAATGTTTCAAACATATTGATATCAATTGTAATCATATAACAAATTTGAAGTTGAAGCATATTGATACCAATGAAAGATCTAAAATAAAATCTTTTTATTTTTCATAAGCTTATGCATAGTTAATATAAGGTGTTAACTTAACTTAGCATAAACTTTTTGTGCTTTTAAGAATGTAAATCAATTGTAAAGCAAGCACATGAAAATCATATAT
This sequence comes from Agave tequilana, assembly GCA_038442645.1. Classification (NCBI taxonomy): domain Eukaryota; kingdom Viridiplantae; phylum Streptophyta; class Magnoliopsida; order Asparagales; family Asparagaceae; genus Agave; species Agave tequilana. The sequence continues at coordinate 47,051 of JAVJIF010015814.1, forward strand.
ATGTATGTGAATAGATAAGACCATTTTGAAAATTAGGGCATACATATATAGGAACCAAAATGTGAGTAATATACCAATTGTAAAATTAACATTGTAAGTCATGTATATACACATAACCAAAAATTGGTAGGTTTTAAAAATAGTTATGTCTAAGCACTACCAAATTTGAAGAATAAATAACTAGTTATAAATAATTTTTGAAAAACTAGTTAAAGATCCTTCACAAGCATGAAATCATATGTTATTCATGAATTATACTAAATACATACAACTTTAAGCACTCATAGTCCATAAAGCTCAAAAATTATCTTTTATCATAAAAGATGAGTGTTCAAAGGTTATGTAAATGGTATTTTCATGAAAATAGAAAGTGAAGCATGAATCTCATGAAAATCTTATTTTTCATCTTAAAACAAATCATATATTTTTCATAAAGCAATACTAAATACACAAAGATTTAATCACTCATGGTCTATAAAGCTCAAAATATTTTGTATCATAAAGATGAGTGTTCAAAGGATCATGTAAATAGTATTTTTATGAAAGTAGTCATTCAAGCTCAAAAAGATCATAAATCACATTTGTTTTACACATGTTTTAATCTTTAATACAAATCAAAAACATGAAAAATCATCAATTTTTTTTATTATTTATTTAAAATACTAATCTTCATGGTATATGTATGATTTATCCAATTCTAACAATATGCATACATATCTCAAATATGAAAAGAGTCCAATATATATTGCATGAAGGCAAATGACTCAAGGGTATATATGTATATTTATTAGATTTGAATTAAACACACATATACATGAAGTAAGATCAAAGATAGGCATAACACGTATAAATGACCGAATCATCAAAACTAGCATATACACATGCATATAGTGGATACAAATGAGCATGAAGTTCAAATATATATGAGTCAATTGTAGTTCACTATTCATATATGTATAAATGCAAGTTTTGACACATTCTACATTTAAGCATGTAAATACCACATGAAGCACATAAAATCTTAAAACACGAACATGCTATGAATGATATTATGGAAATAAAAAGCATGTACATAAATAAAATAGAAGTTTAGAAATTGTTACCAACTCCAAAACTCCAAGCATGGTGGTTGACCCACCAAAATTTCTTGATAGCGGTGCTCCAAGTATGTGTCATTTTAGTTCAAATGCACCCACCATCAAGGCACCAAATCTCTCACGTTTTGAGAGATTCCTCACCTACATCAAATACACAAGGTGGAGATTTTGGTACCCATATTTTCTTGGGTCCTATGGGGTTAGTCTTGTAAGGAACCCAAGCATTTTTATTTTTATCAAAAATAAGAACATTTAACCTTTCATAACAAAATTTTCTTAGATGGCCTTTGCGGTCACAATGTGTACATGTGTACACCTTAGCATACTTATGAGTGGGAGTGTGAGCATGATGTGCATCATAAGCATGTGCATGATGTGAATGTGCATGAGTATGAGGAACTTGTTTCTTTTGAAACAAGGATTCCAATCTAGTATGATTGAATGCACATGAGCTCAAATTAGAGCTCAAATTATCAATTTTATTTTTCAAATTTTTAATCTCATTTTGATCAATGTGTGCATGAGAAGCATGATGAGATATAGAATCACTTTTCTTTTTCTTTTGAGAAACAAAATCTTTTTCTTTTTCACAAATTTTTCTTTTCAAAGATTTATTTTCTTGAAAAACATCTTCCTTTTGTTTTTCCACCAAATCAATCTTATTTTTCAAAATCATATTTCCTTCACATAAAACATTCAATTTAGACATCAAGGAAATATTCTCATTTTTCAAATCTTCATTTTCTTTTTCTAAGCATGCCATTTTATTTTCTAAAGAAACTTTATCATTAAGCATGGCATCAAAATTCTTTTTCAAAATGTTATTTTCTTTTTCTAAACATGCAATGTTAGATTTAAAAGAATCTTGTTCTATATGCATGCAAGCAATGTCCTTTTTCAAATTTTTATTTTCCTTTTTAATCATGTCATATTTCTCAAGAATTGTTTGGCAAAATGAAGTGAGCTCATCATATGACATGTCCTCATCATCGGATTCGGAGTTTACCTCAAGGGGGTTATCCCCTCGGACCATATAGCATACGTTGGAGATGTCGCTTCCAACGTCCGAATCACTCCCCGCATAGTATAGGTCCTTTTCGCCAAGGGAGGTGATGATGTTCCAAGCTACAAAAGCCGATTTAATGTTAGAAACCCTAGATAAATAATCATCATTTAGGGTACATTTAAGAGCATGAAGGGCTTTTGCATTAGCCTCAATGTACTTGCTATTTGAACAATAATCATTATTAGTAGTAGCAAGATAAGCATGAATTCCTAAGGCCTTGAGGTACAATGACATCTTAACCTTCCAAGTTTGGATGTTAAGAATATCAAAGGTGGGTGGTGACATGAAGTCCATGGTGAGGTGTGTGTGTACAAAAATATTGTGATTAGCCTAAAAGGAGGATCTTTAACTCTAGGTTGTTAGACCCAATATCAAGAGCACTTGGCTCTGATACCAATTGTAAGATCACCTAGAGGGGGGGTGAATAGGTGATGGCTAATCTAATGGTCTCTTATGAACAATTAATGCGGAATTAAAACTAAGATGACCAAATAAAACTTCTTTTAATTAAACACTTATGTATAACACAAGAGTGTTGCCGAATTCCCCTTGCGAGGCTCTGGACAAGCTCCTCTAGATTCCCCTTGAATGGGTTGAGGTGCCGCGTTGGCTCTCTTGGTTGAATAGTAGTGTTAACAACAATCCCAAGCAAGTATAGCAATTATGAGCACAAGGGTATATCATGCATATAAGAGATAAAGACTATAAAGTAATGCAAGATATAAAAGACAAAGAGAGAAGGAGAGATAGAGTGAGCAATCGCAAACACAAAGGGTTTGTTTCGAGGTTCGAGCACACTTGCTCTACATCCCCGCCTTCGACACACGAAGGATTTCCACTATGCACGATCCAACCAGATCTCTCCTTGGTGCCGCAACACCTACAATCCCTCGGACTCTCTAGTCCCTTACACACCACAAGCCCACCGGCTCGTCGAGGCCGCACCTCTAGCTACAAGAGTTCGCACCCGAACCCTTAAACAACCACGAGCACACTTGCCCGTCTCCTCAAAAGAACAAAGATGAAAACTTTGGTGATCTACAACACTTTGATCACCAATTACAAACTCTCACAACACAATCCTATGGATAATAGACAATGGATAGCTCAAGTGATTGTGAGAAAGCAAGGAAAAGAATTATGGTGAAAAACACAAGAAATCACTTTTACACTCTCTTGATGAATCTTCCCTTTTGATTGGAAGTATTTGCACACAAATTTGTGGAGAAAACTTTCTGAAATGAATGAGAAAATCTGGACAAAAGCTCTCCTAAAATCTTGGCTTCAAACAATGACAAAACCCCCTTTTATAGAGGCCAGAAAAATCTGACCGTTGGGCTCTGTCAGAGCTTCCGGTCGACCGGCAACGGTCAAAATCCGACCGTTGCAGCCTCCGGTCGACCGACCCGGTCGACCGAGCAACTGGAGAAGAGAGTAAACTCTCTGTCGGTCGACCGGCCCGGTCGACCGAGATTTCCTGAGAGCAAAGCTCTCTGAAGCGGTCGACCGGTCCGGTCGACCGTTCTCCAGTGCACACAGGCGTGCACGTCTGTGCACGTCCGGTCGACCGACCCGGTCGACCGGCTACTGTCAGTTCTGAAAAATCAGAACTGCCAGAACCTGAAAATTTTGGGATTAAAGATTGGTCTTTTTGGCTTAATAAAAAATCCCATAAATACTTAGAAATTCTACAAAAAATAGTTTTATGATATAGAAACATGCTTGCACAAAATCAAGGCATGTTATTAAAGATTTGACTATTTTTTGTAACTTGGAAATATTGGCTCATAATAAAAACTGTTTTTCTAAATCAACATGTTTTTCCAAATTTTCATCAAATACAAAAACAAGATATACTTTAAAGCATAGTGTGTATGGATATGATCCACTACACAATCAAGATGAAATATCTAGTTTTTGACATAAAGCACTAAACTTGTTTTGGTTAAAGGATATGTATATAAGAAATTACCAAAACTCAAAGTAGATATTTTGTCATAAGGAAAATCTCATCAAATACAAAAACAAGATATACTTTAAAGCATAGTGTGTATGGATATGATCCACTACACAATCAAGATGAAATATCTAGTTTTTGACATAACGCACTAAACTTGGTTTTGGATATAAGATATGTAAACTTGAAATACCAAGAACCAAATAGAATTTTGTCACAATGAAAATCTTTTATGAAATGAAATTTTTATCATGAAAACAATTCTATCAAGAGTGTATGTGTGATATGACTTGAGCAATCCACCAATCTATTCTATCCTTTACATTTTTATCTAAAACAAATAAAAATCTTATACCTAGACACAAGTCTTGATCTTGAAGTCTTCCCTTGAAGTCTTCTCATCTTCTTGACTTGGTCCAAATACAATCCACCGAGCTCATCTCTAGATGTGTTCTTGATGTATAGGCTCGTGAATCAACCGGTGCTAGCTTCCAACTTGACTTTAAATCCTTTGTTGAAGCTCCACACCTACTAAGATCTTGATAATGAATCTGTCACTAATTTAAACACAAGATCATTAGTAATCATAACTTCATGAGTTGATCATCATCAAAACTAGGGTGATAGGCCTTTGGGCCAACAGACTCCACAAGATTGCCACGGAAACGCGGCAATTGCCTCATTTCCGCGGCAATACTTGGGAGGCGCGTGCAGCGCCGCCTGCTGCCCGCTTCCCGGATGTCTCCCTGTCAGATGTACTTGCTAGTTTTCAGATTTGGGCCCCTGGTTTTGACGAAACCACCCTCCAAAGTCAATAGCTATCTTTATAGACCTTAATCACCAATTAAATGGTGATTTAGGGTCTTCTTCTTCATTTCATGCCATGGACCTAGAAACATACAAGAGAGGTATTATTAGCAGAATTTAATACGAAATAAATGTGAAGATGTGGTATAAAATATGCAATTTTAGAGACTAATCAACCACGTACTTTCATTCTCTGATTCTTGCATATACTGATGCTTAGCGTATATATGTGAGGGTATTTTCAACCTACATATATACGTCGCAGTAACGTCTCCGTACACATGGGATCGGGGTGTTATAGGGTGGTACAGAGCTTAAGCTCTCACATTCACAGTACAACTAGTCGGTAAATTAATGGTATAGAAATTTGCAACTGGAATGCATGAGTCCTAGTTATACATCCAACTACAAGTGCAGAGTTATCTATTTCTTCTTGATCATCCTTCCTTTAATCTCTGAATTCCTTTCATCTTTTTTCTATTCCTGTTTCTGTCATCTTTATACCAACTTAAGATATGTATAGACCAGTAAGGTAGCGACAGGACAGATGTGGTTCGTTCTCTCTTTATTCTGGTATTCTTTGATTCTGGTGCATCGTATTATCTTATATCGGGTAGTTCTTCAGCTTCGCGTTCTATTTTTATATGTATAGATGCATTACGGGGTAATCAGAAAGCAAAGATCAGTACGGAAAGTAGGATAGTCATCAGGTGTGTAATCAGACAAGTTGTATCACTACTTGAGGAGTGTCAGTATGCAATGACTTTCCAAAATCAGGACTTCTGCTAGACGGAACTATGATATTTTCTATTTGTATTATTTCAGAAATGACCATGATCTTTTCTATCAATTTCATGGAGCTCAAGTATTTTCAGAATTGATCTGCCGTGACATTGACATCCAGAAGATGATATTCAAGACTCATTTCGGTTAGTATGAATTCTTGACTATGTCCTTCAGAGCCACAACGCTCAGTAGTCTTAATGGATTTGATGAGCCACGGACCCTGCTAGTCTGGCCAAGAGAGGGTCGTGTTCTAGCCACGCGAACTCAACCAGGCGTGGGCTTTGCTTCACCCTGGCACTTAGCATCTAGTGATGTGTTACGCGCTGACTTTGCCGCGTGAGCTTCGCTAAGTGCGAGCCTCGTAAAGTGTTGGCTCTGCCGCACCCTAGTGCTAAGCGCCTGACGCTGTGTTATGTAACAACCCTACCTGGACCTAACTTTGCTCGTGGTTAGTTCTAATCAGAGTTTAGCACTCTAGCCTCATTCCCTCGATTCTCTCGCCTAACGTATTTTCATGGGTTTAACGAACTGAGTTTTCTCGCTGCATCTGAGCATATTGTCAGACTCTTTATCGACGATCTACTCGGCCATCATTGCAGGACTTGGGTATTTTCTAGATATTCAATCTACAATTGAGTTATCATCCAGAGGACCGTTATTATAAATTTTTAGTTATGCTTTTCAGAGTATTTGACGCCCAGCATTTAGAAACTCGTTATTATCGATTGTTCTTCATTTGTATATCCATGATCAGTTCTATCAGGTTTTCTCTATCCACGATATTATGATCTTCTTCCAACGTGACAGAAAAAGGTGGAACATCTAGTAGTCTCATTATATACCTTTCATCAAAAACAGCTTCACGACCAGCAAAGTAAGTATGCATTCTGAACAGGTAAGTACCGTATTCTTTTGTCACGTCAATTCAGAAAGAAGTTATCTCCATCGATTCTAGCAGAATTTAGGCAGTGGAAGTTGGCCAGTTCTGAAGTCAGCTTATTTCATATTATTCAGGTTCTTCAGAAAAGTTAGGGTCTCTTCTTCTATTCAGCTTATCTTATCACTTTCAGTCAGTTTGGGCAACCCAAATGGACTATTGAGATTTCTATTTATCTTCATCAGGCAGAATTTTCTTATTGACAATTATCAGATCTGCATTGATATAGTACTGTCCGAAATTTTATATGACAGGAAGTGCAGAAGACGTTTAGGTCCAGAGTTGTCGATCGGTAGAATCGTGAACATTACCCTTAGTTATTCATATCTTAATTTGTATAATCGATGTCCTTATGGTTTTTGTGTTCATCTTCCCCTTATCAAAATTTCGAGGACGAAATTTTTGTAAGGTGGGTAAAATGTAAAACCCCGTTTCTAGAATATATAGTTAGATATGTACACTGACTTTTTAATCGTATTCTTTCAATTTTCACTCGTATTTATTTTTATTTTATGATTATTTATATCATCATTGGTATTTAGATCCGAATCCCTGGATTCAGAATCAACCCGAGTTTAAACCTAAGACCCGATCCCAGTGTATTGATTAATTTGACCTTTTTATAGTCAAATTTAACCAATTTTGTTTCAAATGTTGTTTTCTAATATTTTAGATTTTTGTAATTTTCTAGATCTGGAATTTTTCTGAATTAAATTGCAAAATCTTCAAAACCGATATCGACCGGTGCTGCCGACCGATTCTCAAAAATTTAATTTACAAACGGAGTTGAATTTATAGAAACTACTTTTGAATTATCTCTTAGAATTATATTTTCTATCCAAACATTTTTTTTGGGGATTTTTCTGAATTTATCAAATTTGGACCGGTTTTAATGTCGACCAATATCGTCAGAATATTCCAGGATTTTTAATTTGAATGGGATCGAATTTCTTAAATATGATTTCACCATGTACCTTAAAATAATATTTACTATTTTTAAGAATTTTTAGAGACCTTTTTAAGTTACTCCAATTTTTAGCTTTTATGGTGTTTTAAGTGTTTTCTCAGATCTGGGGTTTTTATCCGATATTGTCCTTCTTTCCTTTGTTTTCTTCTCTTTTCCTTTCCTTTTTCACTTTTTTCTCCACCACAAACTTTTCTTTTCTTTTTCTTTTCTTTTTCCTTTTTTCTCCACCACACAAACCTAACCTCCAAAATATCTCCCCCTTTATAATACCCCTTCTTCTTTCTTTTTCTTTTTTCTTTTCTTTCTTCTTCTCCAGCCCATACCCGATGACAGCAATGCCTCCCCTCCTCCCTCCTTTAAATTCAATCTTTTCCCCCTATAATCTCACCTCTCTCTCTCTTCAATTCCTCTCCCCCTCTCACCCATACACTCTCTCTCACTCTCAATTTCTCCCCTCACTCTCCCTCTCTCCACTTCAAGCTGACGCCACCTCCAACCTCCCAGCCCGGCTCGGCCCTAGCTCCGACGAGCTCCCCAGCACGCACCATCGCACCCCGGCTACTCTCCATCTCCTCTTCCACCACCTCCAACACTAACATCATCATCTCCTTCCACCCCCTTCATCACCACCCAATCCACCACCTCTAGTCATCACCTCTACCATCTCTTTATCGCCACCACCACTCTCTTCCAATCTCCCCTCTACCATTATCTTCCTCCTCCCCCTTCACCTTCCCTACCACCAATTCACCCCATTAATCCATCTACATCACCACCAACATAATCATCATCATACTCATCACCACAACAGTAAAGCACCTCCACCTCCTTCTTCTCCTCCCTTGCCTGAGGTCCTCTGGCCCTGTGCCGCCAGCTGGTCGGCCCTTGGCCACCGGTACCGCCTGGCCGGCCTGGGCCGGCCCTGACCGTGAGCTAGGTCCACAGCCAAATGGCCATGGCCCTTCCCCTTTTCTTTCCTGAAACTCTCTCTCCCTATCTTTTTTCTCTCTCTAAATATTTATAGATATTTTAATATATTGGTGGCACGTGCGCGTGTTCTTAGGATTCTAGATTTTATAGCATTTTTCGTAGATTTTTAGGCGAGTATTCTCACCTTATTTGGGTAACCCGCTTCGACGGTCATTTTGTATTTATAATGTATTTGGGACCGTTGTATTTGTATATGTGGACTCGTGTACCTGTGTATTGTATTGGTGTGGGTGTAAACTTGTATTTCGTTGACATGTATATTCGTACCAATATTGCGTTTGTATCTGTATGGGTGTGTACACGTATTCTGTGAAATGTATCTGTATCGATGAGATGAATGCATATAATATTGTAGTTTAAATTCCTGTACATGTATATGTTGTGATATCTACTCTATTATCATGTGTGGCCAACTCTTTGTGGTCGTTAGCTTCCAAGCTTAACCGCTTTGCGGTTCTACACTACAGTCTCCGGGCTTAACCTCTCTCAGGTTCATTAAAATCCTCTGAATTTTCTATTTGCTATACCTGGTAGGCGAACCTAGCGTCAATACTTTACCGCTAACTCTATTTGAGCGTAGTTACCCTGTGAGCATGGCTGTGCCGTGAGCGGTAGTATGGCATTCATATGCATGCTGCGACACTTGCGTTTAGCTGTGTTGCGAGCGGTAACCACGCCGAGCGGGAGAGCATCTAGTGTTATACATTAGCTTCGCTCTACCTTGCTTAACTTCGCTTAGATGATCGCTTGCTTGTTTACTCACTTGTTGGTTCTCTTGCCTGCTAGCCATATATGCATGTGCGTTATTTGGTACTAACATCTCCTGTAGGTACATACTCAGCCTCTGGGCTTAACCGCTCCGCGGTTCTACCTTACAGTCTCCAGGCTTAACCACTCTGAGGTTTATTAAAGTCCTTTGGACTTTCTAACTACGCTTGAAAGGCAACTTATTGCTCAGCGTTTTACCACTAAAACACCTAAGGATTTTAAACTCGCATCTTAAGCCGAGTCGTTCATGAGTTCCACCGGGCACTTTGGTGATTAAACACTGTTCGCTAATCTTGTCCCTAATACTGCTTATCTTCGCTTGGATGTTCGCTTGCTTTCTTACTTGTTTGCCCACTTGATAGTTCTATCAATTCTTTTATTGATGGTTGTGAAGAGTGAAATATTTAGTTATATTATTTTTTAAAACTGTATTATTTTTCTATATTTGTATCGATCTCCTGTATCGGTACCATTTTCCTGTATTCGTACCGATCCCCTGTATCGGTACTAATTTCTTATATTGTGCTACACAATAGTGATATCTACTGTGCTTACCATCTGACATGTTATTAGCTGACACTTATCATGCTTAACACATGACTTGTAATTATCATATTACGAGAATCTTGTAACTGCTATACTGTATTATATACAGTGACCTTTTTCCTTAGTACTCATGTACTCTTGTACTCCTGAATTCATGTACCTGTCCTGCTCCTACTATTCCTGTAAATTGATAATTACATAATTAATTATAAAAGGACAACCTACATCGGGTTAAGATGAAACTAATGGACTTCAAGTGGGGAGTATATTTACAATGGTATTAGAAATGTTATGCAACTCAAATTTCTGGTTCTACCTGAGAGCCTCTAGGTGACCGAGGGGAGCGCTGGCTCCTGTTACATTTCTGAATAGGCATAATATAAGACCCACCACCTGTAGGCCTTGCGGCCGGTTCTGTACACCAGCAACTGAACACCCTGGGTCGTGGTCCCGGGCATATACGGGGCCCACTGTAAATATAACCCGTTGATTTTATCATCAGTTTCCAATAACAACCTCGACTTACTTATATATGGATGTATGTGAAAAGGAACGTATGCCTATACACATACTTAGATATATGGGTCAGACGAGTAATAATTACAAGATACTGATAAATAATTCATTGTGTTGTTTTGCAATTCGAGTTGTATACATTCAGATTACGATAACGTGAGATATATGGTATATAGATGAGGGTTTTCTTATTTAGATTATTCCTTTGATGTACTTATCTCATGAAGCCGTAAACTGGGTTGTACCGCTAGTTTTGTCGTAATTGCTTTCATCAGATTTTAATTTAGATTTTCGATTTTGTTTCTGTTATTATTATTTTATTCTATATATATATATATATATATATATCTCCTGGTTTGCCACCTGTGTACTACTCCACAGATTTTCTGCTGTTACCATATTGTACACAAGCTGTCTTTTACTTGACATTATACTTGTACAACTGTACTTAACCTCTTGACTTGCTTACTCTTGATTTTATATGGATCCATTAGTTACCCTATAATCATTGCTTCTTACTGATTCATACTGTTCTCTTATGTTGTTATTGTGGACCGCTCGAGTTGTGTGTACTCAGTTGATGAAGACATGATGTATATGGTGTATAGATGAGGGTTTTCTTATTTAGATTATCCCCTCGAGGTATCCATCTCATGAATCTATCTACTAAGCTCGTACGACTGACTTTATCATTTCTATATATCACATCATTTGATGACTCATTCATGCTCGGGTGTGTATGCTCATGACACGATTTTCAACGCATTCTTGTGATTCGGATTTATCGGTACACGTGTGCTTGTCCTTACACGCCACTTGACATTCTTCACCATGATCGGTCACTGATAGTGCATATATATTGTCATATTCTTATATTTATTATCAAATAAGCTATGTCATTTAGTCTTATTTTTATTTAATAATGTGCAGGCCTTTACCAAGGGAGAAAGAAAAGAAAACAAAGCCCAAATGCCCACTGAAATTCAGAATCAAGGATCAAACTTCAGCTGAAAATCAGAAGATATCAGGAAAAATAGCAGCAAATAAAATCAGTTAAACTTAAATTTTTATATATCCAGTTAATTAACCGAAGATCAACAGAAGAATCGTCGAAATCAGAAGATCAAACGAGAAATCCCATTGGATAAAAGGGGAAAACACAAAATCTTTATCCATCTCCCCCTGGAGTTGGCCACATCCAGGCCGCGGATCCGCGGCCTTCTGTTGAGATAAGGGGACGCTCCTCTATCTTCTCACACTCTCCCCCTTTTGTTTTTTCCTATAAATATCAGAAAATTTGTAGTGAGAGGGACCGAAGACTAGTTTAAGTTCTTCTCTTTATTTTTGAGATTTAGGATCATTGTTAGATAGTTAATGAGAAGTTGTATCTCAGTTTTTAATTTGTAGTTCAGTTCAGAAACAAGTGAGAGAGAGGAAAAGAGTGATTATAATTTGAAGTTGAAGTGACATCAATAAAGAATCAAGACTTTTCTTCTTTCCAATTCACGGGTATGTTTCATTTCATTTGCATGTCTTGTTTTACCTCAATTATGAGTAGCTAAATTTGTTTTTCTGGGCTCACTATCATCTCTCTTTGATCCCTCTTGTTTTGAATAATTTTTGTGTAAAGAACCTAACGGAATCATATGAATGCTTAAACTAAGCTTTGCTTCTTTGAAAATGTTCTTGAAGGCACATGAGGATGGGCTTGAATTTCTAAAACTTTCATTTTTAAAACATCACTTGAACTTGTTTTAATTTCATACTTGGAAGACAACTTGATGATTTAACATTCAGTTCAAAAAGAATTCTTAAAAAAAAAAAGAGTTAACTTTTCCAAACAATCTTACTTACTTCACTTAAGACTTTTGAAATTCAAGCTTAAGTTTTTACCTATGATCAAGTTGAGACACTGAGATTTTTAAAAGAAGAATATATCATTGAGTAGTAAGATAATGAGCCCGGATCTTTTTTTTTCATATATTAAAACAAACAACCAATCACTCTTCAAGCTTTTTAAAGATCATTTTTTCAAAACCTTTTCTAAGTTTTAAGTTTTCATTTAATCAATTTTTTACTCTCCATTCTCTTTTCAACTAAAAAAATATCAATACTAACCTTTGCTTTTGAAACAATATATCGAAACGCTTTCATCATATTCCTCCTCATGGACACGACCTGTTAGCCCAAAGCTACACGGTAATTCTCCCTACTATTTCTTTAAATCAACCCACTCATTGGGGAGTTCTGACTCCCCTGAATCTGCATGTCCAGATCTCAGAGCTTGGAGCTCGTGGATTCTCCCGGTTGCTGATCATAGATGCGCAACGGAAGCATGAATCATCGGCAGACCGTCCAGAGCCCTTTCCTTCTAGGCTTCATCCTAGGCTCTCGAGTTTTTCTCTTGTAACTCGTGAGCATCTTTTGTACTGTTCATACTTATATATCTCTTTGTATTCTCATATTTGCACCTATCGATGATGTAACATTCTTGTAATATTGTGTCACATCCTGTGATAACTTTGTAATTGTACTCATATATTAAAATGTATAATGCGCCACATACTTTTATACTCTGATTCTTACCTGTACTAAAGCTTAGCGTATATATGTGAGAGTATTTTTGACCTACATATATACGTCGCAGTAACATTTCTGTACTCGTGGGATCGGGGCGTTACAACATGACTATACTGACTAGCTTGGACACATTTTTTGTAATTAAAAACTTCACTCTTTTGAACTAACCAACTCTCTTTGTCATTTTAGTTTTCTTGATGGTGATACAAATGAGCTCAAAGGGCCTATTATAGGACTCCTAGACCAACCCAAGGGTCACCCAGCCTTAATGAGGGTAACCCAAGAGATTTGTCCAGTTCAATGCATTCAGCCTAAGAGTCTCCTTTAATGAGTGCAGCCCAAGAGTTATTCAGATTCAATGAATCTGTCCAAGAGTCACCTTAATGAGTGTAGCCCAAGAATTATCCAAGTTCAATAAATCTAACCAAAAAGTCTCCATCTCTTAGTAAGGAAAGTCCAATAGACTTGTTCAGGTTCAATCCAGCTAAGAGTCTCTATCTCTTAATGAGGGAAGTCCAAGTGACTTGTCCATGTTCATTGAATTCAACCCAAGAGTTTTCATCTTTTAATAAGGAAAATCCAAGGTACTTGTCCAGATTCAGTTAATCAAATACAAGAGTCTTCATTTCTTAATGAGAGAGGTTCATTCAATGAATCAAGTTCAAGAGATTTGTCCAGATTCATTATAGAGAGACCAAAGGTTTTGGCTATATTAACAAGACCCAGTCCAAGCCCAAATAGTTTGTACCTATGGGGAGTTAATTAGACAAAAATTATTCTTAGTTTGCCTTTAGAAAGCTTTGAACTCATGACCTTTAGTGTGGCAAAATAAAGTCTTACTAATAAGCTATTTTAATTTGTTGAAATATATGTGTACATAAAATATATATAGTTTGAAAACTCTTTCATGTTTTGAAAAATAATTTTGCACAAAATATCTAACATTCCCCTGCAAGTTTACAAATTATAAATAATAATGTTTAAATCATTGTGCATATGGTAGATATCACAATGACTTGAATGCCCTTTAAAATAACAGAATAGAAGATAGATGCATGGTGAACTTAGTCTTGAACCAGTATTCTTTTTACAATCCAACGATCACACAAGATTAAAATATAACTGTGGTAGTCATTACTTTGAACCACAATCTTGCCTGAGTGTTTGTATATTTATGGCCCTGTGCATATCCTGATTTCTGCGAGGGCTCTAGATAACTTTTATAAGTTCTCATAGGAGATGGTCAAATCTTCATTCAAATATAGGTGAGGCTTTTAGGTGTATTTCCTACCCAACATCCTGCATCCGAAATGATTTGGACTCATTAAAGCTTAAAAGCCATCTTTTTGAAAGGTAGAAAATATGCATGCAAGTCTTACTTATATTTTTTAACCAAACATCTTATTATTAGTAGCATGAGATTTGAAATAATAATTTGATATAAATGATAAATGTACATAAGACTTACAGTGATTTAAAACCTATTCCAGCAGAAGTTCAACTAATTCCTTTTTCAAGTCTTTAGTCAAAGGATCTACATCATTCTGAAGACCGAACGTCAATCACCAAGATGACCCTGTGACAGATAAGCTCGTTCAAAATAGTTGTGCTTCAGATGAATGGTCCTCTTCTTTCTGTTAAATAATGAGTTTGCTTCCATATCACTCATTGCTTGATTACTATAAATATAATAATTACACCTTGAAATTCTTTCGATGGAAGGTCTCGAAGAAAATAACTGAGCCACTCGCCTCATCTCCTACAACAATTAATGCAAAGAACTCGGACTCCATGGATGATTGTCCATTAGTGTTTGTTTCTTAGACTTTCATGAAATGACAACTCTTCCCATGATGAAGACAAAACCTCCAGTAGATTTGCACTCATCTGGTTCCGAGCACAAACTTGCATCTGAAAAGCCTTCGATCATAGCTGGATATCCAGTGCAGAGCAAGTCCAGATCCGCAGTTCCATTCATGTAATGCCCAGATTATTTAAATTATGAATTTACCCTAAATTCTGATTTCTGAAAATTTTTATGATAATTTGAAAGTTTAATCCTCATGATAATAATTTAATTACAAGTATAGATGAAAATTAAAAGAGAAATTTGAGAAATTAATTGTTCTATATACATATATGATGTGGATATGTATATATAGGTGTATATATATAAGAATACCTTGGTGCACATGTATTAATCCATGTACATATTTTATATGTATTCAAGTTTGTGAAGTGGTGTGCATGAACTAGTGAGGTAATGAGATGAAGGGGAGATGGGAATTTGTGAAGCTAGGTGGTATGGTAAGATTATTTTGATAAAAATATAAAAGGGAGAAAATGAAATGAAATTCTCATTCTCATTCTCACACACTCTCTATATCTCTCATAACCTTCTTCTCCTCACTTTCCTCCTCTCTCTCTCTCTCTCTCTCTCTCTCCTCTCTCTCTCTCTCTTCGTGGTCAGCGGCAGGGAGGCCAGGCAGGCAAGAGCGCAAGGCACACGGCGGAGTGCGCGAGCTAGGCGTGTGCGGGTTGACGCGGTGAGGTTTTCGAGCGATTTCTCAGCCATTCGGAGGCCGATTTGCACGATTCTCAGACCATTGAATTCATGAAGACAAGAGCTACATATATACACCCATCATAGGACACTCTCGTGTGTAGATACGAGCATGTGCGAGTCACGACAATGAAAGGTGATTGTTGTTGGAGGGGAAATTAGCATTTTGACTCGAATCTTAAGTAGGTGATTTCAGTCACAAATCAACTGAAAATTCAATTAAAAATAATTATAAAGTAGACTTTGATTTGAGTATGTGTATTCTTGAATAAAGATATGTTCGGACGATTGATCAAACTCTGGTGATCATTGGAATCGGTGAGTAACGTATCTCCGACTTATTGAACCATATGGAGTGAGATGAGAACTTAACTAAGTGATGACTAGTAATATACATGAGGAATTGTGAACCTTAATTAAGATGGTGTTAAGAACATAAATTGGTAGATAAATTAACTACGTGAACCCTAATCGAAAACTAATATATGGATATTAAGTCAGAATCAGATGTCGATAATGATGTTTATAAATTGTTCACCGAGCACCTGATTAAGTAGTGATACTTTTCTTGATAACTTGAACTTCATGACATATATAAACTTAAAAATACATAATATGATTATGTGTAACACATTGACATGTATGTGAATGAATGATATCATAAGAACTCACGAAAACTATCTGATAATTGAGTAAGCTCATGACAAATATCGATTTTGATTGTGGCATGATTTCTATGAATGTAAGTGTGTATGTGGTATTTGTACATACTTGTGTGTATTTTTTATTAGGAAGGGCCCCTGTGGGAGCTGGTGGTGGGGGAAGATGGGGTATTTTGTATATTATATCTGCTGACATGTGAATACATGTTGGAGGAAAGACTGTGCGGGAGCTGTTGGTGGGGGAAGACGGATTATTATGCTTATATATATATATATATATATATATATAATATATATATATATATATATATATTATATATATATATATATATATATATATAGACTTGTCATTTCAAAAGGATTTGAGACCGAATTCTTCCCACTCAAATACAACCCTACGACATCTGAATGCAAGATCAATTCCATTAAAGTTGATCTATATTATTTCAAGTAACTAAAAATAAAAAATCATATATTTTGAAAGCTTTTCCCTCATCCAACAAGTCGGCACAAATGAACGGTTGAAAATAGCGTATTGCTTAGATCTATATCTTTAGACATACAAATTCTTGATCTGACCAGTTCATCATGATCTAAACACTTAAAACTCTAACACCAAATTTTGTTAGGTCTCAAATATTCTACATCGTTAAACTAACCAACTCACTATTTCAGTCGTCCATTTTGCGCCTATTTGATGGATGGGCAAAAAGTATTCAAAATACATAATTTTGGTTTTTAGTTACTTGAAATAATATAGATCAACTTCAACAGAGTAGATCTTGCATTCAGATATCATAGTGTTGAATTTGAGTGGGAAGGATTCAGACTGAATCCTTTCAGAATGATACACGTCTCTCTCTATATATATTGTGTGACATATGAATACATGTTGGAGAAAGGGGCCGTGAGAGAGCCGGTGGCGATAGAAAACAAAGTTTTTTATAATATTATATTTTAGAAGGAAAGGGCCGTACGAAAGCCAGTGGCAGGGGAAGATGGTGAAAACTAAATCAATGAATGTGATTGTAGAATGTGTGTATTCTAATTGTGATAATAAGTATTTAGTGTGTGATCAATGAACGTACTGTGTAATTACAGAGCCATTTGAGCTTGATACCGTGATGCATGAGTCACTTTTATATGTAATTATTGTATGCTATAAGAGCACGGTATGTGATCGGTGAATCACTAATTATAAATATGATGAGATACATGATTGTATTTTATAGTTGAGACATCTATGCTGGAGGAAAGATAAAAAAAGACTGGATAAGAAGTCAAGAATTAAGAATTGTTAGAGAACTGAACCTATATAATTAAGAACCGATATCAAAGCTTTGAAACTGTAAGTTAATTAAGCATGCATTCATGTAGGTTAAATTGGAGTTTTATCTTACTCATTGTGCTTCAAGCTTATTTCGTTGTTTTTAACCCCCTTTTCAGGTTATGGCAAATGTATGAGTCTACCTTGAGGCCTTACAGATAGCAAGAAGATTCAAATAGCTTTTGTTGAGCACTCATGTTTTATCTATTACACTGTTTCTTTTGTACAAGTAACAAAATACTTGGATTTTTTTGTATATATTGTGAACGCTTGATATGTACTATATATATCAGTTCCGTATTTGGGATAAGTTGAACTCTATATGAATGATGATCTTTTGGAGGTGAAGTGAGTTTTAAAATATCTGATTTATGATCAAATATTGTATTTTTAGAATTGATAAGTAGGCTGGTATTAGCCGAAATTAGTTATATTGTATCAAAGCAGACTTCATATTACAGAGAGAATATTGCAGAAATTATCAGTGATTATCAGATATTTGAGTATAACAGTTAATGATTATAGTAATTTGGTGATTAAAAACTGGGACGTTATAGTTGGTATCAGAGCTCAGGTATAAGCATAGGGATTTGATCTAGGATAATTATTTCAGGAGAGGATTGATTGCTATGATTGATATGTATGTATGCATTTGTATGAATGAATGTGTGAAGTATTGTGGGTAGTCTAAGGGGAGGTAATGGGTTATTATGTGTATAATTAATCTTGAAATGTATGATATTGATTATTCTCTTATATTCGAATGAGGGTATACCCACATATTTTGATTCGAATGAGTTATGCTGGGGGTGCGGGCTCTCAGTATGGGCTACCAATGGTATGAGATACTGAAATAAACAAATGATTAAAATGTCAAGCAAATCAAGGTTAAATAGGAACGAAAGAGCCTTATTAAGAATTTGATTGTGAAATAATAAAAATTTGGATGAAAGAATATAAGAGATACTTCAGATTGAAAGAATTATGAATTTTGGTATTACTTTGAGAGATCTCTAAATAGATATATTTTATATTATGGGGATATTATATGAGAGAAGTCAGATGTAGTTTCTCTCTATTTTCTAGATGAGAATGTCTAAATATATAGAGTCTTAGATACTGATAGAGGCGAATGAGATAGTCATTGACGTAGAGAATATAATGGTGAGTCAATCAGTATCTGAGGAGATTTATGATATAATGATATTAAGGTAAAACCCCAAGTAATGGAGTCTCCGACTGAATCTGAGCAACATATAGTTATAGAAGAACCCCAAGTAGGATTTATCTGTTGAGATGTTCATTGGTATGCAGGGTGGATGGACCTTGAGATCTTTTGTATATTTACATTTCAGAATTTAAAAGAGTTAATGGAAAAATCTATGTTTGAGAAATTTTTATACATGTAGTGTATTATAAATAAAATAAATAGTATGTAGTTTAGGTTTTGCATCAAGCCAGACAGAAACATGGTAAATGATATTATATTGGGAATGACTTAGTTATCAACCTATCTACTTCCGCAGATTGTTATAAGAGGAGGGTGATCTTTAATATGGAAGGAGTTACAAAATTTATATTTGAAGGAACAATAGATAAACAAAATATGTAACGCCCCGATCCGGAGGGTACGGAGGCGTTACTGCGACGTATATACGCAAGTCAAAAATACTTTCACGTATATACACTAAGAATCGGTACAGGTAAGAATCAGAGCTCAAAAATATGTGGTGCATTATACATTCCAACATATGAGTACAATTACAAAGTTATCACAGGATGTGACACAATATTACAATAACATTACATCACCGATATAACACAAAATGCGAGAATATAAAAAAGTATACAATAATGAATAGTACGAAGGGCGCTCACGAGTTTAGAGAAGGAAAACTCGAGAGACACGCAGGGGGCCTGGAAGGTAGGGCTTCAGACGATCAGCCGATGATCCACGCTACCACTGCGCTACTCTGATCAGAAACTGGGAGAGCCCACAAGCTCAAAGCTCCGAAATCTGGACATGAGGATCCAGGAGAGTCAGAACTCCCCAATGAGGGGTGATGTGAATGCCAAATGGCGTGCAATGATAAACACACTGTATCGATAAATTCGAATCATAAAGATGCATTGAGAACCGTGTCGTGAGCACAGACATACAGGAGTAAGTAGAAATATAGCAAGTGATATCAAGTAAGGAATACACATGGTATAATAAGATAAGAGTAGGAGACTGGTGGAATAGAACACAAGTGGTAAGGCAGGATGTAAGTAGCTATAATATAATAATAATTATAAAACCAGAAAGATGTAGAACCTGATAAAAGCAAATATGGCTAAACATACAACGAATTATTAGTTGGCATCTTTTATTATTATTATTACTCATCCTACCCAGATGTCTAGATATGTGGACTAGCATCCCAGTACATATATATATATCCACATTTGAGTAAAGCAAGGTTGTTATTGAAAATCAACGGGGGTATCAACGAACAATGTTTACAGTGGGTCCCGTGTATGCCCGGGACCACGGTCCAGGGTGTTCCGTTGCTGGTGTATGGAACCGGCTGCAAGACGTATAGGAGAGTCTTATAGGATGCCCTTTCAAGATGGTACCAAGAAGGAGGGAGTCAGCGCTCCCCTCGATCACCTGAAGGCCCTCAGGTCGAACCGGAAGATTTAGTTGCACAACATACCTAATATCACTGTAAACACGAATATATATTGATATCTGCAAGTTTCCCCCGACCCGATGTAAGTTGTCTCATTTTATGGTTTATTAGATAATTATCAGATTTTGAGAATGAGCAGGAACATGTCAGAAGTAACAGGAGTACATGTGTATCAGGAGTACGGTATGTACTAGAATATATCAAGTGTAAACAAGATGTCAGGTCATCATTCCCGTTATCATGATAATTATAAGAGTCGGTACGTCATGCCGGGTGTCAGGTGATAGCATGGCATGAGGGTGATATCAGATAGGTGATAAGAGACAACATAGTATATGTAGGCATGTCTAGTGAAAGCACGTCAAACGATACAGGAAAATAGTACTAATATACGAGATCGGTACGAATACTGAAAAATCATGCAGTTTTAGGAAAAACAGTATAAGTAAGATTTCAAACTCTTCACAACTAGTAATAAATGATTAATAGACTGACAAGCAGGCAGTTAGCAAGCAGTAACATCCAAGCGGATCTAAGCAAGCTGGAGGTACGAACAACAAATAGTGTTTAATACTAGAGCGCTTGACGGAGCTATTGGAATGACTCAGCTTATAAGGCGAGTCTAAAATCCGGCAGAGTTCCGCCTAGATGAATCTAGTGGTAAAGCGCTGAGCGCTAAAAGCTAAGCATGCCTACTAGGCGGAGCTGAGAGACCTTACAGTCTAAGCGTACTTCTCTTTCGAGGTAGTTGGCTAAAGTCTGGAGGTTTAAAGTACGCTCGGGGTCTAAGCGCACTCTTAGTAGCTACCGCGAAACATATAAGGGTGCAGGCCTAAAATCAATGGGTAGCTTGCCCGAGAGTGGGCAGAAACCTAGAGTCAGTACAAGAGTACCTGCACGAGATGTTAGTACCACACGAGCATACATATAAGCGTGATAATATCTAAACTACCGTGGAGTGGTAAAGCCCGAAGGCTGAGTAAAGAAAGCCCGGAGGCTGAACGCAGCCCGGAGGCTGGGTATAGTACCTGCAGAAGTGTTAGTGTCAAACACACACATATAATGAAGCAGTAATGGGCAACATTGCAGGCATGGTACATGTATAGGAATTAAACTAGCCTAGTACAAACATTTGTCACAGGCATATGCATGCACAATCTGGGCACTCGGCCACATACAAATACGAGGGCATAGCCTAATACAAAATACGATACAATCCAAATACAGAAATAAAATATAGTCGACCCGACAAAGCGGGAAAACCCAAAACGAGGCGAGGACACTCGCCTAAATTTTCGAAAAAGCCGCGAAGTTCGGAATTCCAGAAACTCGCGCACACGCCATAATATATTAATATATATATATAATATTCTATGAGAGAGAGAAGGAGAGAGAGAAAGAGATCTAGAGAGAGGAATATCTAGAGAGAGAAAAAGAGATGATGAGAGAGAAGAAAGTGAGAGAGAGGGGGAGATCATGAGAAAGAAGGAAAAGGGGAGAGTGGGAAGAGACTGGCCGGCCTCTGGTGGCCAGCCAGGTGGTTGCCGCCGCCGGCCCTGGCCGCTGGCAGTCCAATAGAAGAAGAGAGGGGGAGAGAGAGAGTACTGGAGAGAGAAAATAGGGGGAGAGAGAAAGAATGAGAGAGGAGAGAGAGAAGGAAGAGGGGGCTGTTGCCCCCGCCTCTGTCCACGCACAGGGGGCTAGGAGGCCCCCTGGCCGTGCACGGTCCCCTGTGATGTGCCGGCGGTGCCCAGCCCTGGGTTGGCGCCGACCACCCCAAAGAGGAGAGGGAAGTCTAGGGGTGTTGGGTTTGGAGGTGGAGATGAGTAATGGTGGTGGTTTGAAGAAGAAGTTGGAGATTATGGTGATGTTAATGATTTGGGTGGAGGTGGAGAAATTAGGGGTGGTTGAGATGTGGAGATGGAATTGAAGGAGATGGGGAGTGATGGAAGTGGTTGTTGGCCCAAAGGCCCATCACTCTAGTTTTGATGATGATTAACTCATGTAGTTATAGTACTAATGATCTTATGTTTATATAGTTTCAAATATTTGATCAAGATCTTAGTAGGTGTTTAATTTCAACAAAAGATGCGAAGTTAAGTTTTTGAAGCTAGCACGTGTTGATTCAAGAGCTCGTGCATCAAGATCACATCAAGTACTCAAGAGGAGTCTAGCTCATTAGATCAAGGTTTGGACCAAGTCAAGAAGGAGAAGAAAATTTTCAAGAAGACTTGTGCCATGTTTGCAAGTGTTATGATTTGTTTTTAGATAAAATGTAAAGGATAGATTAGTTGTGGATTGCTCAAGCTCATATACACACACACACAAAATTTTATATATGTTTTCATAAAAGAATTTGTGTTTTAGAAATACCGTTTTGGTTTTGAGCTTCAAAGTATATATCATGTGTTTGAGTTTTGTATTTATCAAAACCTATTTTAGAGCTTATTATCAAAAACATAGATATTTCAACTAATATGTGTATTGGATCATATCCATACACACTAAGCTTCAAAAGTGTTTAAAATATCTTGTTTTTGTAATTGGAGAAGTTTTGAAAAAATCGTTTTTCAGTTTGGAAATTGATTTTGAAAAATACGGTTTTTGTTTAAAGCTAAAATTTCTATATCACAAAAATAGTTCAAAATGTTTGTAATATGTATTGATTTTTAATCAAATATGTTGTATATCAAAGTATGTTAATGAACTTATTTTTGTGAAATTTATGAGAATTTATAGGATTTTATTGGAGTTAAAATAATAAGGTTTTTTATTTCAGCCAGACTATACTGGCGGTCGACCGGACGGTCGGCCGGACCGGTCGACCGGACTAGTGTACGAGACGTGCACAAAGGACCAGCCTATAAAGCCGGTCGACTGCACGGTCGACTGACTGAAAGCACCCAGCTCTCAGGTGCGGTCGACCGATAGGCTTGGCCCGGTCGACCGGAGGCACAACAGTCAGAAATCCGACCGTTGGCCGGTCGACCGGCCGGCCGACAGCAAGATTTCCTGCTGAGTTTGACCCCAACGGCTAGTTTTTGAAGGCCTATATATTGGGGCTGTTTTGGGTTGTTTTTCATAAGATTTTAAGAGGATTTTAGAGCCAGTTTTTTTCACCTCTCTTAGTGTTTTTCTCCACTTATTTTTGGGATAAAACTTTCATATCAAAATGAGAGTTTTCAAGAGTGTTTTTCAAAAGTGATTTCTTGAGTTTTTCCACAACAACTCTATCTAGTTTTTCTCGCACATACTTGAGCTTTCCATTACCATATCTATCCTACAGGGATCCTTGTTGTGAGAGTTATTTTTTGTGATCAAGAGAAGTGATCAAAAGTTTCATTCTTGTATTTGAGGAGTTGTAGAGGTGGTGGCCTCGGTGAAGAAGTGTTTTGTGATGATCAAGTGAAGTGATCACCAAGTGTTCCGACGTGTGGTTGAAGGAGTTGTAAGAGGTGCGGCCTCGGCAAGCTAGTGTGCTTGCGTGTGTTGTTCTTGCGGGAATAAGAGAGGGACTAGTGAGTCCAAGAGTTCTAGTGTGAACTTGTTGTGGGTATTGCGGCACCGAGTGATCCGGTGGGATCATTTTTAGTAGAAATCCTTCACAGTGTTGAAGGCGGGGACGTAGAGCAAGGGTGATCGAATCTCGAAACAATTCTCCCGTGTTTGCGATTGCTCTCTCTATCTCTCACTTGTGTTTATATCTTGCATGCTCTTATTGTTCATATACATTACTTGCTTGATATTATCTTGTGCGTAATTAATATATGCTTGGGATTGTTTGCTCACACTTGTATTCAACCAAAAGAGCCATAGTGGTACCTCAACTCTTAATCTAGAGGATTCTTGAGGAGATAGTCCATAGTCCTTCACGGGGAATTCGGCTACACTCTTTAGTTATACCTTGTGTGTTGGCTTAATAGTTTTAATTTGCATGAATAGTTTTAATTCCGCATTTGTTTAGCATTAGATTAGTTAGTCACCTATTCACCTCCCTATAGGTGACCTACAGTGGTGATGGTGGTGGTAGGTTGAAGAAGAAGAAGAGGTTGGAGATGGTGGTTGATTGAAGAGGAAGGAGTTGAAGATGGAGGAGTGGGAGGTGTTGGAGTGGAGAAGGGAAGTAAAGGAGGAAGAGGAGGAGACGCCGGAGTTGGGGGTGCGGTGTCGGCCTGGTGGCGCTGCCGGCGGTGATGGCGCTTTCAGGTAGAAGAAGAGGGGGAGGAGGAGAAAGGGAGAAAGAAAAAGAAATGGAAAAGGAAAAAAAGAAAAGAAAAAAGGGGGAGAGAGGGAGTGAAAGGGAGAGATGGGAGGGGGTATGATGGGTATTAAATTAGGGGAGTGGGCTCGGCAGGTGATGGAGACTGGTTGGGGGAAAAGAAAAGAAAAAGAAAAGAAAGAAGGAAAAGATTCCAAAATAATATTATTTTAATAATATCAGAAAATATCGACTGTTCTAGAAAAATCTCCAAAAATACCCAGAGGTAGAAAACATCATCCTGAGAAATAATATGAAATCAATTTTTAGAAATAAAATTTCGTTTTCAAAATAAAAATCCTAGAATCTACCAGCGAGACTGGCCGACACCAAATCCGGTCGAGTTTTGATAAATTCAGAAAATTATCAAAAAATATATTAAGGTAGAAAATATGATTTTATGGAGCAATGTAAATAAAAATTCAGAAATTCAACTCCAGTTGTGAATTAAAAATCCGAGAATCGATCAGCGGCACTGGTCGATACCAGTTTTTAAGATTTATAATTTAATTCAGAAAAATTTCAGAAAATCTAAAATATTGGAAAATGATATTTGAAACTGAAATCGGTCAAATCTGACTATCGAAAAAACCAAATTGAGTAATACATTAGAATCGGGTCTCCGGTTCAGACTAGGGCTGACCCGAGTCCACGAATTCGGATCCAATGCAAAACACTCACATAAATATTCATAGAACAAAAACAAATATAGAAAGTAAATTGAGAACTACGATCGAGAATATAATATGTAACTAAGTACGTATTCTAGGAACGTGGTGTTACAAAATATGTCGATAATATCGGCCATGAAAGCTCCCTATAGGATGCCCCCCGCTGAGATGAAAGAATTAAAGGTCCAACTATAAGAATTACTAGATAACAGGTTTATCCAACCCAGTGTGTCACCTTGGAGAGCTCCAATTCTATTTGCAAGAAAGAAGAATGGGAGTATGAAGTTGTATATTGACTATAGAAAGCTGAATAAAGTTACTATCAAGAACTAAAACCCACTCCCAAAGTTGATGATCTATTTGATCAGCTTCAAGGTTAGTGTGCATTCTCGTAGATTGATCTATAATTGGGGTATCATTAATTAAAGCTTAACCGGAGGATGTAGTCAATACTATATTTCAAACTAGATATGGACACTTTGAATTTCTAATGATACCGTTTGGACTGACCAATGCGCCGACATCCTTCATGAATTAATGAATAGAATATTTCAACTATATTGATCAATTTGTAGTGGTGTTCATTGATGACATACTGATCTACTCAAATAATAAGAAGGCACACGACAATCATCTAAGGAAATTGTTACAATTACTGAGAGAAAAACAATTATATGCTAAATTTAAGAAGTGTGAATTCTGGTTAGAAACATTTTGCTTTTCTAGGTCATATCATATCCAAGGAAAGAGTATCATTAAATCCGATGAAAGTAGAGGCAATTGAGATTTCACCTAGACCTACTAGTGTTACAGAAGTTTGTAATTTCTTGAGATTGGCTAATTATAATCAGAGATTTGTGAAAAAATTCTAGCGAATAGCAGTTCCATTGACCCAATTAATCATAAAAAAGTATGGAGCTTGTATGTGGAGAAAATCAAGAGAAGAGTTTTCTTGAATTAAAGAAGCAATTAATATCAACCCCAGTTTTGACGATGCTATCGGGGACGGAAAGATATGTTATATACAATAATACATAAAAGTTAGGGTTAGGATATATTCTAATACAACAAGGAAGGGTAATTGCTTATTCCTCCAGATAATTAAGAACTCATGAGAGGAATTACCCCACACACGATTTGAAATTTGCCACACTTATTTTTGCTTTAAAAATTTAGCGGCATTATCTTTATGAGGTAGCATGTGAAATTTATATTGATCATAAGAGTCTGAAAGTATATATTCACTCAGAAAGAACTGGGGACGCAATCGGATCGGATACGAATCGGATATTGTCTTTGCAATATCCGTATTTGCACCCAACTTTTGGATATAAATACGGAGATAGATATTAGCGAATGTGAAAAAATGATATCCGTATCCGTCAAAATCGGACACGGATACAGATCAGATATTAGCGCATCGGACGCGGATACTAATCGGATATGCAAAAGCAAACACAGTTATGAATAAACTAAAAGAATACACTTATATTCCTTTTTATCTTATCTACAATAGTATAAAATGTGATACATATTATGATATTATTAATCGAATGGTATAAAAATCAATACATGTCGCGTTGTTGTTGCTGTCAGTTTCTGTTGTTGAGAGGAAAAAAATGCCTCAGCGTGCAGAGAGAGAGAGAGAGAGAGAGAGAGAGAGAGAGAGGAGGGCAGCAGAGCTGCGCCACCGCCTGACCAGCCGTCGCCCCAGCCAAACCGCCGTCGGCATCGCCGGATATGAGAAAAGCTGTACATAATGAGAGATTAATAAATAGATTTCTGCCGAAAATGCTTATATTACATGGTCTTTTCGGTGAAACAAATTCTTAAATCAGTGCCCAACAGAGTTGACACTTGGCACTGCGAGGGGCGAAAAGATTGTCAAGAAGTAGTTATTGAGAAATGCGCAGAACAGTGATGGTAACCATAAAATTAGAAATAAACTGCAACCAATTGTAAGTCATGGGACAGATATTGTCCTTAATTTTTAGCTTGCACACTAATTTCTATGTCTACCAAAAGGATGATTTTATTTTCGTCAGCAACTATTACTTCGTCGAAGGGAGCCCACACTGACTGATTGAAAATCTTTAAAGGCCATTTCGGCCTTGGTGATTTTGTTGAGCCCAAACACTTAAAATCCCATACTAGCTACTGCTATTATGGCGTTTGCAGGCATGGGAGCCCACATCTCTCATGACGATTTTGACTCAAACCTCTCTCTCTCCTTTCTCTCTCCCAAACTGATCCAATAGAAGGCGTTGTGTCTCGGCTTCTCTCTCGATCGAACAAAAGACAAGAAAAACAAAGAGGAAAAGAGAGAGAAAAACTGATATGAAGTCTTCGATTTCAAGTATAGTCTCATGTCTCTCTTATGATATGATCTGATTCTAACTCTCCAATAACAGCTAAAGAAAATTGACAGAGCTGTGCTGCCGCCTCGGCCAGACCACCGTCGTCGTCGCTGGAGCCAGCCGCTGCCGCCGCGCCGCCGCGAGCGACGCCTCCTCCTTTCTCTTCCCTGGTCTCTTCATTCTTCTCTGATTACCCATGTTGGATCCCTATTTAAACCAAATCCGATTCAAAACCCAACCCACATCACTTAAGTTAAATAGGCTTCAGAAACCTGCGAATATTCGTATTCGTATCCGAAATGATGAACCCTATCCACATCCGTATCTGTATCCGATTATGGATTATCCAAATCTGCATTCGACTCCGTAAAATGCAAAAAAATTGCATCCAAATTCGCATGGGTTTTAGATTCGGATGCGAATATCCGCAGATAATTCGCATCTAATTGCACACCTAGAAAGAACTGAATATGCAACAAAGAAAAATTGGAATTGATGAAAGATTATAACCTCTCTATTCATTATCATCCTGGCAACTCTAATGTTGTAACTGATGTACTAAGTCGAAAATCTGGAGGGTTATTAGCCGCGTTGATAACTCAACAATCATGATTATTGAGAGATTTGGAGGAGCAAAATAGAGTTAAACTGAAGGATTCTACCAATTTGATGAGGGCAGTTCAAAGTAGACAGAAAGCGTATGCAGATGAACATCACAGACCTTTGGAATTCTCAGTAGAAAATAAAATGTTTCTGAAGATGTCACAAATGGAAAAAATGGTGTGTATCGATAAGAAAACCAAAGTAGATCCTCGATGCGTGGGACCGTTTGAAGTATTGGACAAGTCAGAGCTGTTGCTTATCGACTGGCCTTGCCCTCATAATTAGAGAGAATTCATAATGTATTCCATGTTTTCTAGTTAAGAAGATATATTTCGGATCTTGGTCATGTCATTCCGTATCAACCACTGCAGATCCAAGAGGATATATCATATGTAGAAAAAGTAATATAGATTCTAAATCACAAGGTGAAGCAATTAAGAAACAAATTAATCCCCGGGTTAGTTAGAGTGATGTGAAGAAGCCAACAATTTATAAAAGCTACAAGGGAGCCAGAAGACGAGACATGGAGACTCTAAGTCAAGAGGCATCAAGTTTTGCGAGAGAAACTTTCTTAAGGAGGTTAGAGCTGTAACGCCCGAATTATTTAAATTATGGATTTAAATCCTAAATTCTTATTTTGAAAAGTTTTATGATGATTTGAAAGTTTAATCTAGGTAATAATAATTTAATTATAAGTGTGAATGAAAATTTAAAGATAATTTGAGAAATTAATTATTCCATATAAATATATGATGTGGATATATATGTAAGTATATATATGAGAATATCTTAGTGTACATGTATTAATTCATGTACATATTTTATATGTATTCAAGTTTGTGGAATGATGAGGTGTACATGAACTAGTGAGGTGGTGAGATGAAGGGGGAGATGGGAATTTGTGAAGTTAGGTGGCATGATAAGATTAACTTGATAAAAAATTATAAGGGAGAAAATGGGATGAAATTCTCATTCTCATTCTCACATACTCACTCTTTCTTTCTCATCACCTTCTTCTCCTCACTTTCCTGCTCTCCCTCTCTGGTCGCCGGCGTCAGGGAGTCCAGGAGGGCGACAGAACAAGGCATGTGGTGCGGCGGTGCGCGCGCATGCTTGTGTGGGTTGACATGGTATGGTTTTCTGGCAATTTTTTGGCCATTAGGAGGCCGATTCGCATGATTCTCAAACCAATGAATTTGTGAAGCGGAGAGTTATGTATATATACCCATCACAGACACTCCGTGAGGTATGTTTACACGTGTCTAAAAATCTAATATTATACTATGGTGGAGAAAGGAGAGAGATTTTCGAGTCACAAATGTGCTACACATTTGTTTTTCTTGGCTGCATCGGGCTACACATCTTCCTGTTGGCTGAAATGTGAATGCACATTTTTGTTGGCTGCAAGAGGTGATGCTGATGGTGGTGGGAAAACGAAGAATTTGAAGTGAATTTTGAGCTGAATTTAGACGAGATTTATTGATAGAATCAACCGAATAATGTTTGGAATATGTTTTCCTTCCATTGGGGATGAACGTGGACGTTTAATTTCGTTATCGAATGAATGAGATATTCAAGTCAAAAGTTAATCTAATTTAATAGCTAAGGTGACTAAAAGTAGCTAAAATATTTAGTCTCATATTGGATATAGAATGGAAAGTTGAAGTGTTTAAATATGAAAAGATGGGAATAAAGGGTGTGCCCTTTGGGTACTTGGAGTTTTCGCGTGGGAGAAACCATGCCTACACGCGCGCATCGCCGCTTGGGCCTGGGTGTGGGCGTGAACCCGGTCCGGTTCTTTTTGGACCGGGCCACACGAGTGCTAAAGGGTCGCGGGTCTTGGATGCAGATCCACCCGCTACCAGAATCTAGTGGTGCACGGTTGGATGGAACCGCTGCAACAGTTCATCGCAGTTTTTCTCCAACGCAACTATTCAAAATTCAACAGATTTTGAAAGAGAAAAAGAATTGTTGTCTAAAATTTTCTCTCTCCCTCCTTTTGCTTACCGTGAATAATCCTCTATATTAAGATAAATAATCTCTCTGAAATTTGTGTTTATTCGACTGCGTTGTATTCTAACTAGTGAAGGTACTGATTAACTACGGTTTGACTGTATGGTGATTTGATAGTGCTATTCAAATACCGTGAAGGAGTGTTGTATCTTGAGAGACCAGCGTCCAGTAACCTGTTAGCACCGTAACGGGGAACGTAATTGTTTTAAGGCGATTCGCTACATGCGTACCTCACTCCATTTGCTGTGTAATTGAACTAACTTTTTTTTACAGGAGTCTGGAATATTTATATTCATAAATATTACTGTATATTGAGACCGACTAATACCAGTCTAATTGATGTTTAACTAAGGAAGATAATTGAAAGGTGATTCTGATTGAACGAAAAATCTCCCATCTGATATTCACTGACCTGACCAATTAGATCAGTGACATTGATTAGTTGTCAGTTTTAACAGATAGGTCTTCAGGCTGTGGTGCTGGCTTCAGTTTTGGGAGCATGATAAAATATCAGTTTAGTTGGCTATTATTAGCGATTGATAGATCTCTTAATGGTAAACAAAAAGTCTCCTTTGAAATCCTGCTTGCACCGCGCATTGTGGCGTGTTATCGAAGAAAAGATCTTCTGACCTAGTATCGATAAAGCACTTGTCTTCCGGCTTTCCCCAAAAAAAAAATAAAGAAAAAAAGAAGTTAAAGAAAAAAAAGTCAAGGTTTTTTTTCATGGTTCGGATCAAACAGGTTCTAGATGCATTTTGTATTTGAACCCAAATTTTCTGACAAGCTTTTGAGAGGAGTAAAGCCTACTCAAATAATCGAACTGATTTGTTGTGTAGGAATATATGCATAGGATTAAGACCTACTCATCAGGTTCAGGTCAGAGGATTAGCTTATGATTTGCTCTGTGCAAATATAGAGCATATAATGACGCATACATTATCTGTTTGATTGAGACGATCATCGACTAACAATCTTCTATGCATTATGCAAACACCAAACCAGAAGATCATTTGCACGATTGAAAAATGTTATCCATAAATTCAACCAAACATTCATGGCATTATCAGGTTTTACAAGGAAAGTGAAAATCAGAGAGACTCAATGCCTGAAGAAATCAACTATACAGCAAAAAATTGGTGATTGCACAAAGTTGTAAACAATTGGGTTGTAGTAGGATACAAACATAAATGCATTTAGTGAACAGACTAAAAATTGCAAGCCCTTAAAACCAAAACCACATGAAATGAGCGGCAGCCAAGTCACTAGCAGCCCAGTTTTATCAGTCTCCCCTCCCATGATCTACTCTGCTCCCAAGAAAGAACTTGCTTTGGTAGTCCTTCTGTTGAGATAGCTGGATGCAATGGCTCTGGACTTGGCCATTTCATG
Source organism: Agave tequilana (assembly GCA_038442645.1). Lineage (NCBI taxonomy): Eukaryota > Viridiplantae > Streptophyta > Magnoliopsida > Asparagales > Asparagaceae > Agave > Agave tequilana. Next base: position 78,583 of record JAVJIF010015814.1, read on the forward strand.
CATTTAGCTATGCATTTCTAATATAATCTACACAAATTCTGAGAACAACATTAATCACAAGCAACAGAGATCCACTGCTGAATAAACCGCTTGAAGATGTAACTCAGCAAAATCCTCTCAATGACTCCCAAATTGGCTTCGGCTGGAAATGTATGTACCCAAGCATCATATGAATCCCCATGGATCCTGTAATGATTTCCACACTACTAAAATTCACCATCCCTGGGAGCACACTGTATCCTTTATCTGCATCATCACCTCCTTCCTGTTACATACATATTTGCTTCTCCAGCTAGCATGGTTGCTAAAAACAAACAAGATTTCTCCTCAAAGATTATTGAGATCAATCATCAGCTCTCTGTTCCAGTAAATCTCTGAGGCATCCTTGCTAGAAGATGTGGAAAGACTGCACTCAGGCTCGGGCTCAGGCTCAGCCAATGCTGCCTCCAAAGAATCGGCCAAGTTTCCCTTCCAAAAGCCCAACCTGCAAACTTTCTTGTAGGCCTCGTATCCTGCTCCTTTTAGACCATCAGAGATCATTTCTCGCAAAGCACTAGAACCACCCTCTCCTGATTCCATCGCTTTGACTAAAGCCAGGGCAGCAGCAGTCTTCCCAAAGACAATAACTGAACATGTTTTGTCCACAAGCTGCAGTTCAAAATCTTCAGAGAACACGGGATGTGTTCTTTGGAGGCGGGGCTTTATCTCGGAAGCAGCAACTCTGTCACCAAACCCCCACAAGAAAACTAAGTTATCAGTGCTCACTTTTCTCCTATTATTGACCGATAAGAGATTGACTTCCTCATCATTCCCAGGTTCTTGGAGGCTGGTGCAGGTAGGATAAAAGATATTTGCATAGTCTTCAATTGACTTATGCATCTCCCTGTTTGTATTTCGACAGTCAGGGGTTATTTTTAGTAAGTTGCAGAGTTTGGCAAACAAGCTCGTTATTCTCAGGACATTGTGTCCATGGTTTTTCTCGGTTTCCCCATCATCAGCTGATAAAAGTTAGAGGACAGTATAAACAAGATTAAGTAATGCACCTTGGCTAAAAAAGTTTAAGAAAAGCCTAAGAAGAAAGGGCAATACCTTGTTGAGGAGTTTCCAATTCTATAGGCACAAAGAATTGCCTTTTTAAGTAACTCAGAGTAGCTGGTATATTCTTTGCCTTTCTCAAAGGCCCAACTTCTTTTGATAAATGATTGACATCCAGTATATTAGGAAACACCAACCTCAAAGAGCACATGAATTCAGACAGGGTTGGTGGAAGAGGGGCAAGAAACTTTGAGTGGATAAATGCAAAATCTGCAAACAGCAAACTCCATTTGCATATAAATCGACTTACAATTATCCAAATGAGAAAGAAATCAATACAAGTAAAACTGAGAAATTACCATGCAGACAATTGTATGTAATGATTGGTTTCTGAGAACTAGAAACCAGGTCTATCACTTCTCGGAACCCACGAACTCTCAAGTTCTGCTCTTCTTCAAGATTTTCAATCTCACTCTGAGAATTAGATTGGAAGACTAATGAGTTAATAAAATTAAGAAAGCTTGTTAAGAAGTTTGCAAAAATAGACACAATTACATAAAACCTACCATGAGAAGATTCTTATCCTCCTCTGAGCTAGCCAATACAACACGTACCACCTTGGGCCCTCCGCCTTTGTCTGGAACAGCTAAAGTGACAAGGTCATCACCTATCTTGTTAACTATCTACATTCAAAGAAGGAACATGTAAAATTAGCTTCTTTCAAGGCAATCCGCGTTGTGTGTCTGTATAATTCTAACAGAACCGGTGTCAGCTAATTGGCCTGAAACCACTTCATATTGGAAGAAGCCCGAAATGGGTAAAACTTAAATCTTCATAATGATATTCATGGTTGAGTTCGTCCAGAACTTGATTCGCGTCAGATCAGATCTAACTAGTACAAATTATAATCTCAAGCAACATATATTAATCGATATTTCACAACTTAAATATCAACGTTAGTGCAATCCAAGCTCAAAAGAATAATAGAAACACCATTGTATGTGGCACCTTTCTGTATCCTTTCCTTCGTCCGGATCATATTTGGATTAAATGCGTACATCCGACATGGATTTCAATGCATGCATATTCAGATCGGGAGATCAGGTATCGCTTTAGTTTAAAGCCCACAATTAATTTACAATCCGGAACAGTGCTATGGATTAATGAGAACTTCTTTATGTAATTTGAGCATGTGGCATAATGTGCATGGTTTCTTGGTAATTGACAAGTAAGACTAAAATTATGGAGAAAGTGCCCTAAAAATACATGTTCACTCAATAGTTTGCACAAACAAGCCATGCCCCCACATTGACAGGCTATAAAAGGGGACCAAATAAAGCATGCTGTACCTCCAGAACTAACTGCACTTGATGATCACTGCACACATCAATACTTATGCAGGGCCTTGAACCATAGAGTTCATCGCCCAGAATGAGTTTTCTCAGTGAATTTACAAGAGAACCTAAATAAAAACAGTAAGAAACCACATAAGTACAAATACATAAAGATAACAAAAGATCATGTTCCTCTGGAAGAACCTACCATCAGCTGTGTTGTCCTTATTTTTGCAGGCATTTCGCCAGTGCTCAACTCTTGACTTGATTCTTCCCATGAAAAGTGAGTCGGCGATTGATGGACTTGAGGAGGATGCAACATGACGTACTTGAGGGACATGGTTTCTCTCTTTTGCTTTTGATTCTTGTACTCTAGACAAGTACGATATACCTGCAAACGGAAAACCAATCAGTGCATCTACTAGGTATGTATGAATTTTTTGAAGAACAAATCTGCCTTTTCACTCCCAATTTGATGCTCACCATCATAAATGCATGCATTAAAATCGAAACCTTCTCGGGCCATGGATGTCAGGAATGAAGTTTGACATGAGAAGCTATACGAAGGCATGCCTAAATTTAGCTCATCCCTAGGAAACAAATGAAAGTTGTACCTGCAACACATCAATTTGGAAGCTGTGATGTCATCAATTAATCATGGATGCTGAAAAAAGCAACAGGAGAAAAAAGAAAAGAACATAGGCTAAGAATACTATATGGGATTCTGTCATGGCAAGTTTTCTTCCAAGTCCTGGTTGAAGTTATTTGGAGAAAGTAAAAACGTAAAGCACATTACCATACCAACAAACCACTACTGAACAAAAAGTTGTCCAATAGATAAAAGAGTTGGTTCATCAAATAAAAAATTGTATGGCTTCAGTTCTCAAGGGACATCATTTGCAAATAAGGGAAAAGCATAAAGTTATAGAGAAATGATACCACATAGTTGACCCTGTTTCCAGAACCTGGCATAACTTCTGGCCAGATGTAACAAATGAACACCTAAAGATTACATGTCAGATTAACCTGAGGGGGTTTAAGAAATGACGCCTCCTTGATGAACGAAATAAGAGGATAGAAATACAGAAACATAAAGGAGAAAAGATCTCTATTAAAAAATAGAAAAGATATCAGCAGGAAATAAAACAATCCTCCACCTATCACGTGAAGGAATTTACAGGAGGAAAATTACATTATTGCTGTTGTGGGTCTTTCGGTGCTCCCTCAAATAGTCAAGTGTGTTAATATCTATTTACATCATCATCCAAAATAACAAAAAAAGTTCAGTGTTAGTAGGATCTGATGACTAGTAAAGATGATTTTGTCCTTGATGCAAACTTCTTTAAATAAATTTCTGCGTCCCTGTTTATTTGTGCTCTTCGCATGTAAGGGAGCAATTTGTGTTTATTTAACAACAAAGCATTTTCAGTGACAAATTCAAGGTGGTTATATTTTACAAAACCCTTGTTTTTTTAGCAAAGATTTGATAAATTCCCAGAACATGATATGAGAACCAAGAACTAAAAGATTTGCTACTTGAAGACTAATAAAAATTTAATATTACCATACATTATTTACTCTCGTGGTCCTTTCCTACCATATACCCTACTTATTGAACATTTTATCATTGTTGTGTCTATGTTGGATCAAATTTGTTCACTGCTACCTACAACATGATCATATATCGGGACAGTTTTATGTTCTTGCAACAAATATTAACATTTCAAACAATAACAGTGTGGTTCCTAAGAATAACAATACAATATTATGGGGATAACAGTTTCCTTCGATATAATGTGAAGACAAATAGTTAACAAAAAAAATTGAATAAAATTTGTTTGTTTATTATCTGTATAGTTACGTTTTTTTATTTATTGTCTATGAGGCCAAAATTAACTCCCATTTATTTCAATTAAATTTTCTTTGTTTTTTCTTTTTCTTCTATAATAAATCCTTGTTTCCAGTCGTTTCGATTTTTTTTTTTTTTGAGAATATGAAATTTCTTTTGTTTTTTCTTTCCTTCTATAATAAATCCTATAACAAGGGATTATTTGTTAATTCCTTGGCAATAGTTTGATTCAGATGCAAAATGCAACCAAGCGTCTGCAACCATAGAATCTAAACACGGTGCAAATCAATCATTTCAAGAAATAGGGGAAAAAAAAAAGTAAAAGGAAGGGAGAAAATTACGGAAAGGCGAGGACTTTGGAACCGTGGATGGAGAAGGGGCAGACGGCGAACTGGAGGAGCTGGAAGGTGTCGGCGGCGACCTTGGACTTGAGGTAGGCGATCTCCGGCGTGTCGATGGGGAGGATCCGGCGCCACGTGGAGGAGGAGGAGAAGTCGCCGGTCTTTTGAGAGGAGACGGCGATGAAATCGGACTGCTTGATGTGGGCCCGGATCTGCTGGAGCGCAGACGAGAAGTTGGTCTTCGTCACCTGCTTCACCGCGCCGTAGCCCTGCCGGCGCTTGCCGGCGCTCATGGCCGCGGCCGCCGCCATTTTTGGTTGGGTTTAGACAATTAGACAGGCTTTTTAGGGGGGGTTTCCGTTTGGGGGTTTTAGTAAAAATGTAAAATGGGCCAAATTGAGGTGGAAACCAGTCGAATTCGGGTCCTGTAAGATTGACTTGCGGATCCATTATAAATTCATCAGATACATGTAGGAGTGAGAGTCTGAATTTAAAATCTCTACCATTAGAACCTCAACTCTTTAGATTAGAATGCTAATTTGTCTTTTTGAGAGTACAAGAAAATATTAATCAAGGTCTCCTCTCTAAATCACAACTTCTACTATCTAGGAACATCTGATTATATAATTCAAATGGTCGCTTACTCATAATGTACTCTGCCACGATGTCTTTGAAGCCCCTCGGCTGTCATGAAGTCCACCGGTCCATTATCTTTACGAAGAATGTGAGTAACCTTATGCTCTTGTCAAGCACATGCAACCATTACTTAATGTCTTTAAGGAGATTGCTCATATAACCATCTGCATTATTGTCTTTGTTGATGGTGAGAATAATACCAGATGCGCCACCTTCAACCCATAATTTTGAATGCTAATTTGTTAGTGACTAATTGTTTGTATCACATCCAAACAAAATCTAGTCATATATCTATGAATATTTAACTAAGCTTGAAATTTAGCAACACATTTACATGTCTATCTCTAAAAAAGAAGTTTGAAAGTAAAAAAGCAAACATCATTTATTGAGAATCCCTCTCTAAGAAAGTAATTTTGAAAAAATAATAATAATATGTTAAGAAAAGACAATGGCTACCCACCCCCGTCAAATCCACTGTGCACCATAAATGAGTTTACTATGTGCTGATGCAAGCGATGACGCAAGCGACTGCATAGTGCCCCCAAGGTTTTCCTATAAATAGGCCCTTCCTGATTCATTTCAATGTACACACAAATTCAGAAATCAATAAGAATTCCTACTTCTACTCTGCCTCTAAAATTCTCTGCTTTGGTGTTATATTCTCGGAGTTTTACAACACGTTATCAGCACGATCACTCTAGTCTGTCCCCAGCCTCTACCTTCGTCAGCTCAGGGAAAAGCCTACCACGTCAAATTTCTGCCTCCATTAGCTTAAGTTAAAACTTGTCACGAGCCTCTGCTTCCATTGCTCAAGGAAGAGTCCTATCACAAGTCCCAGCTTCTACCTCTACAATCTCAAGGTAAAATTGGCAAGTTACTATACTTATGATATTCGTATAACACCACTACTATAATTAAAGGAGGCTCTGCCACCTATTCATAGAAATGTGATGTGATTACGAAAAACTGAATTATTATACTAATTATATTCATATAACACCACTACTATAATGAAAGGAGGCTCTGCCACCACCTATTTATAGTAAAGTGATGTGATTATGATATCTTTACTAACCTCTAATTTGATGCTTGCGTGGATTAAACCCCAAGCTACTAATATTATATACTTTATTATTCTGTTATTTATATATGTATAAACACCCACTGAAAGGTTTACCGAGTAGCGTGGTGTGCCAATATTTATTTCAATAATTATTGCTTTATTAATTATGCCTGCAAAACACCCACCAAGTAGAGTGGCGTGCATATATTATAGCTCATAAATATATGTAGTACAATGCATTTATTTTACCATTTCCTTAATTACAATATTTAATTATATAAAATCTAAATTATTTTTCTCTCTCCCCAACGGCTATAAACCCAACGGCTATAAACCCCCAACGGCTATATCCCCAAACGGCTAAAACCCCAACGGCTATAAACGGCTACTTTTCATCCTATAAATTGGTGAATTCTAAACCACACAACTCACTCCTCAATCTCTCTTCATTTCTCAAAAATTTTCATCATCTCCAGAAGCTTTGTGTTCGAGTTTTTCGCAAGATGCTTAGTCCAGCTTTGATGTTTCTTATTGCCGTCATCATCATCAATACTTCTTTCGTTTTTCTTGGAGATATGGATCCAAGTGAATTGTACCCGTATCTTTTTATTTTAATGTTCACCTTCCCTCTTCTGCTTGTAGCTATTATGATTGACATGCACGTTTTCTTGAGAAATAAAAATGTTGTGATTCTAATTATTTTTATATTTTGTTATAGTTATCACCATGTCAACTTTACAAAGCTTGAGTTCATTCCACTTGATATCACGGGGAGGAATTATATGTCTTGGGTTATTGATATTGAGATGCATCTTGAGTCAATGGGTCTCACTGAAACCGTTAAAGAAATAAACTCTACGACATTGCAAGATAAGCAAAGGAGACAATCTTTATCCGCAGACATCTTGATGAAAGTTTAAAATGTGAATATCTCACTGTAAGAGACCCAGGTGTCTTATGGAAAAATCTCAAAGAAAGATTTGATCACCAAAATGAAGTTATACTCCCTGCCACCCGTGATGAATGGAATGCTTTGCGCTTCCAAGATTTTAAGAAAGTTAGCGACTACAACTCTGCAATGTTCAGAATAGTATCCCAGTTGAAATTCTGTGGGGTAAATATCACAGATGAAGAAATATTGGAGAAGACTTACTCCACATTTCATGCATCTAATAAACACTGCAACAACAATATAGGTTGCGTGGCTTTAAGAAATATTCTGAACTAATTTCATCTCTTCTTGTGGCAGAGAAAAATAATGAACTTTTGATCAAAAATCATCAGTTTCGTCCCACTGGTTCAGCAGCATTTCCAGAAGCAAATGCTGCATTTTTTAAAAATTATGGACGAGGATATAATTATGGACACGACCGTGGACGTGGTCGTGGTCGTGGCCGTGGACGTGGCCGTGGACGCGGTCGAAGTGGTTTTACAACCCTTCACAGAATAACGCGATCCACAAGAAGCATCATGTAGAAAGACATGAAAAAGAAAAGATGTTCGTGAAAGTTCTCTTCGGAATCCTGAAGATTCCTGTTACAAATGTGGCTCCAAAGGACACTGGTTTAGAGTGTGCCGAACACCGGAGCACCTTTGCAAGCTTTACAAAGCATCCTTAAAAGGAAAAGAGAAAGAAGTGAATTTCACTGAACATGATGATCCTATGGATGATTCAACTCATCTTGATACTTCAGATTTTACTGATGATTTTGTTGATCTTCCAATCCATCATGATACTGGTGATAATTAGAAATATGGTTATGTATTATCATATTTTGTTATTTGTAATTTTCAAATTTATCTTTGAATAAAATATTTCCCTTATAATAATATGTTTCAAATTTTATTCTTACCAAATTGTTTATTTTGCATGAAGCTTGATATGGATTATTCTAATGATGAAGTCAAGACCAAAAGTGGAGAGATTTGCATACCGGATAGCGGTACAACACATACTATTCTTAAACATAAAAGGTACTTCTCTGAATTAAAACCAACAAAGGCAATCATCAATACAATATCAGGTCCTGTAGACTTGATTGAAGGGACTGGTAAAGCCAGCTTTATATTGCCAAATGGAATAAAGTTTTTCATAAAGATGCTTTGTTCTCACCAAAATCCAAAAGAAATTTGTTGAGTTTTAATGATATATATCTTCATGGATATGATACTCAGTCTGCAACTGAAGAAAATATGAAGTATATGTATCTTACTACTTATGTATCAGGAAAGAAGTGCATACTAGAAAAACTACCAAAGTTTTCCTCAGGATTGCATTATACATATATAAATGTGATAGAATCACATATGGTAGTTAAAGAAGATACAGAGACAGTAACTCAGTGGCATGATCGTTTAGGTCATCCTGCTTCAATGATGATGCGAAGAATTATTGAGAATTCACATGGGCATACATTAAAGGGCCAGAAGATCCTTCAAGTTAGTAAAATTCCATGTAAGGCTTGTTCTCTAGGAAAATTAATCACAAGGTCATCACCAGCTAAAATAAAGACAGAATCACCTACATTTCTTGAACGTATCCAAGGTGATATCTGTGAGCCTATACACCCATTGTGTGGACCATTTAGATATTTTATGGTATTGATAGATGCCTCTAGTAGATGGTCACACGTTTGTTTATTGTCAACTCGAAATGTGGCATTTGCGAGATTTCTTGCTCAGATAATTAGATTAAGGGCACAATTTTCTGATTATACAATCAAGAGAGTTAGACTTGACAATGCTGGTGAGTTCACGTCTCAGGCTTTTAATGATTATTGTATGTCGATTGGAATAGTTGTTGAACATCCTGTTGCCCATGTACATACACAAAATGGTTTGGCTGAGTCGCTGATTAAACGCCTCCAACTTATTGCTAGACCATTAATAATGAGAACAAAGCTTCCTATTTCTGTATGGGGTCATGCAATTTTACATGCTGCAGCATTAATTCGCATCAGACCAAGTGCATATCATGAGTACTCCCCTCTACAATTAGCATTTGGTCAAGAACCAAATATTTCCCATCTTAGAATTTTTGGTTGTGCGGTATATGTACCAATTTCTCCATCACAACGTACAAAGATGGGCCCTCAAAGGAGACTGGGAATATATGTCGGCTATGAATTTCCTTCTATTATAAGATATCTGGAGCCTAAGACCGGCGATGTTTTTACGGCTCGGTTTGCCGATTGCCACTTCAATGAGGCAATTTTTCCAGCATTAGGGGGAGAAAAGAAACAGCTGGAGAAGGAGATTACATGGAGTGAACCATCCTTATTGCATCTTGATCCTCACACAAGACAATGTGAGACAGAAGTGCAAAAGATTATGCATTTACAAGAAATAGCAAATCAATTGCCAGATGCGTTCACTGATACAAAAAGAGTGACTAAATCATATATACCAGCTGTAAATGCTCCTACTCGGATTGAAATCCCAAAAGGACAATCCGAGAATGAAGTCACTAATGAGTCTAAGACACGCCTGAAGCGTGGTAGACCAATCGGTTCCAAAGATAAAAATCCTCGAAAAAGAAAAGGAGCAGATAAGCACGATGACCCCAATGTGCAAGAATGTATTCCAGAAGAAACACAAAATAAACCCAATATACAAGAATGTGTTCCAGAAGAAACACAAAATAAGACAAATAAAGAGATAGAAAATCCTGAAGATATAGAAAATCATGAAATCTCTATTGATTATGTCAATACAGGAGGATTATGGAATCGAAATAAGATGGAAAATATAGATGAAATATTTTCCTATTTCGTAGCATGTGATATTGTTAACGGAAGTGAGGATCCTGAACCAAGATCCGTCACTGAATGTCAAAATAGATATAATTGGACAAAGTGGAAAGACGCTATACAGGCTGAATTGAGTTCGCTTAATAAGCGTAAAGTAAAGTATTTGGACCTATTATCCTCACGCCTGAAGCCGTGAGGCCAGTAGGATACAAATGGGTCTTTGTACGAAAACACAACGAGAAAAACGAGATTGTGAGGTATAAAGCTCGACTTGTTGCTCAAGGTTTTTCGCAAAGACCTGAAATTGATTATGAAGAAACGTATTCTCCAGTAATGGATGCAATTACGTTTAGATATTTAATCAGCCTAGCAGTTTCTAAAAATTTAGAAATGCGTCTTATGGATGTTGTTATAGCTTATTTATATGGGTCGCTTGATAGCGATATTTATATAAAAATCCCTGAAGGATTTAAGATGCCTGAAACATTAAGTTCAAAACCCAAAGAATTATATTCGATCAAATTACAAAGATCATTATATGGGTTAAAACAATCAGGGCGCATGTGGTATAATCGCTTAAGCGAGTATTTATTAAAAGAAGGATATGTAAATAATCCTATATGCCCATGTGTTTTTATAAAGAAAACAACATCCGGATTCATTATCATTGCTGTATATGTTGATGATTTAAATATTATTGGGACTCACAAAGAGATCCTAGAAGCAATGATATATTTAAAGAATGAATTTGAAATGAAAGACCTTGGAAAAACCAAATATTGTATTGGTTTACAGATTGAGCACTTTCAAAATGGAATACTTTTGCATCAATCAAATATACTGAAAAGGTCTTAAAACGCTTTAACATGGATAAAGCAAACCTTTGAGCACTCCAATGGTTGTTAGATCATTGAATGTGGAAAAAGATCCATTTCGCCCTCGCGAAGATAATGAAGAGGTTTTTGGTCCTGAAGTACCATACCTAAGTGCAATTGGAGCTCTTATGTATCTAGCTAATTGTACCCGACCAGATATAGCATTTGCTACTAATTTATTAGCAAGATTTAGCTCATCTCCTACACGGAGACATTGGAATGGTATTAAACATGTATTTCGTTATCTTCGAGGAACAACTAACTTTGGTTTGTTTTATTCCAGAGGATCAAAACAAGAAATAACTGGTTATGCAGATGCAGGTTATTTGTCAGATCCACATAAAGCCAAGTCTCAAAAGGATATGTATTCACATGTGGAGGTGCAGCGATCTCTTGGCGTTCACAAAAGCAGACACTTATTACCACTTCTTCTAATCATGCTGAAGTCATAGCACTCCATGAAGCAAGTCGAGAATGTGTATGGCTAAGGTCTGTAACTCAACACATCCAAGAAACTTGTGGATTACCAGTCAACAGAGATCCAACAGTACTGTTTGAAGACAATGCTGCATGCGTCGCTCAAATGAAGGAAGGATTCATCAAAAGCGACCGTACCAAGCATATACCCCCAAAGTTCTTCTCATTCAGTCAAGAACTTGAAAAGGATAAGAAAATTAATATTCAGTATATCCGATCAAGTGATAATGTGGCAGATCTCTTTAGAAAGGCGCTTCTCCCTACAACTTTCAGAAAGCTTATTCATGATATTGGGATGCGTCATAAGCGAGATTTATGAAGAAGAAATACTTATGTCAACTTGAGGGGGAGCTTACGTGGCTGCACTCTTTTTCCCTTACTATGGTTTTGTCCCACAGGGTTTTCCTAGTAAGGTTTTTAACGAGGCAGCATAAAACACGTATACGGAGATGATGTACTCTTTTCCCTTCGCTATGGTTTTGTCCCACTGGGTTTTCCTAGCAAGGTTTTTAATGAGACATCATGTATGGTGGATAGCCAAGGGGGAGTGTTAAGAAAAGACAATGGCTACCCACCCCCGTCAAATCCACTGTGCACCATAAATGAGTTTACTATGTGCTGATGCAAGCGAGATGATGCAAGCGACTGTATAGTGCCCCCAAGGTTTTCCTATAAATAGGCCCTTCCTGATTCATTTCAATGTACACACAAATTCAGAAATCAATAAGAATTCCTACTTCTACTCTGCCTCTAAAATTCTCTGCTTTGGTGTTATATTCTCGGAGTTTTACAACATAATAACATTTGTTTGAGATTAGTTAACTATGTGCTGATAAATCATCAGGAGAGCTCGGTGTGGGGGAGCTTAGATCTTTTCATCAAGCGCTTATGGCAAATCAAGTAGTGAGGACGGTTGCAAGGCCGAACTCTCTCTGGTCCACATTAGTTGACAAAAAGTATGGGGTCAATGGAGAAACACGCTCCTTTAATCAAAGACAGGGATGAGGGTAAAGAGGTCATGAAGGAAGATTTGAGATGGGAGGTTGGAGATGGGACATTGATAGTAGGGATGCATGGGTTGATGAGTTGCCTCTGGAGAGGAAAGTTTGGACGGTAGCGGTTGCCTCCCATGATGAAGAGCTCAGGGTCGAGCACGGCCTGTTTGGTTGTTGTAATTGGCCGTAATTCGTAAGTCATAATTGATAAAGTCTTTTATAATTGTAAATGAGTTACATACATGTAAGCTTTATGGTGTTTGGTTGGTAATATAAAATTATAAGTGAAAAAGTGTATTGTGTTTTTACGGTGTTTGGTTGTCGTAATGTGTAAGTCGTAAGTAAAAAAGTTGACCACAAAATTAACTATTTGGTAATTTAAAAAGTTTAATATTGCACATAAATATTAAAAATGCTAAATATTAAAAAATTAATATTAACATAAAAAAATAATACAAATTTGCATGACCACAAAATTAACTGTAACTGGGTTGTAAGTGAGTTGGAACTGGGTTGCAAGTGAGTGATAATTGGGTTGTGTAAGTCTTTTACGAATTACGGTCCAAACAAACGCCGTAGTTGTAACTGGGTTGTAAGTCATTTACTGGGTTGTTAGTCGAGAGAGTGAATGTTTGCATACCATTAGAAGTCTTCTCTGCAGGTATCGTGCAGGGAATTTGTTAAATCCCTGTACTGGTATCTGGAGGACCTCACAAACTCTCTTGGTTTGGTGTTGGGCTGGATGAATATACTCTCAAGGCAGCTTATACCAGTGCATAGAGAGACATGGGTAATGCTAACGGGGAATATTGGAATTAATTGTGGAATTTTGGAGTTTCTGAGAGGATAGCACAGAATGGAGTGTCTATAAACGCTTTTCTTCACAAGAGAGGCATGGCAGGTCACATGAGGTGCTCACGCAAGAATATTTCTGCAGAGGTTACTCAGCACTTGATGACACAATGTCAATAGATGTCAAGTTTGGAAGCTATAGAATTTGTTGGAATTACTTTAGTTAATTGTCATATGGACACATGGTGGAATGCAACAAGGGGAGAAGGCTTGGCAGAGGGCGGGAAATGTTAGGATTATAACTGGAATATATCATGAAGGTAGACGAAATTTCGGATATCAAAAAACAGACGTGCGCAAGAATTTGTGCATAATATTAGTTGATTTGGTATAGTCGATTAATGATACGAATTATTCGACTTATACATTGGTATAGTTGACTGATTTTGCAAATAGAGAGTAAGGGTCTCGAATTTTTGACAGATTAGTTGACTGGTACTTATGTATAGTCGACTAATAGATATAATAAGTAAACTTATATATTGGTATAGTTGACTAATATCAGATCTGACCATTTCCTTTTCGAGATCTGTGTTCAATTTTGAGTTGAACTTGAGTTTTCTTTCTTCTCAGGCGATGATTGTTCGTATAGATAGAGTTTGTACAGGACTACGAGAGCTTATGGTCTATAAATAAGTCCTTGGGGTTGGCCTTCAATGTATTCAATGTAACACAATTAAAAAAAGAGATTCGTGTGAGATGCTTTAGCCATAAGGGTTCGTTGTTCTGAACAGCCATCAAAAGGCTTGTAATTTTCTTAGCGAAAGGTATAAGTGTTCTTTATTATACTCCCCTAAAGTTTAATAAAGTTTCTTCCCTTCTCCCATGAATGTACACATGATTTGTTTGATTGGTGAAACCACGTAAATTGTGTGTTGGCTTTATATAGCTCAGAATATCTTCTTCCTTCTCTTTTTCCTCATTGCTTGTACATTCTCTGTTACTTCCGCTGTGCCGCCCTAGCAATCGATCGTGGGGGCAATCTGTTTCATAATAATTGGTATCAGAGAAAGGTCAACGTGAAGATGTCTGCGACCAAGTTCGATATTCAGAAGTTCGATGGTGTCACCAATTTCAGCATGTGGCAGATTAGGATGAACGCTATCTTGACCAAAGTGGGTGAAGAAAGAACTACTCAGAAGGGAGAAAAGCTTCAAGACATGAAGGAAGAAACTTGGCAGGAGTGGTGGCGGACGAAGTTTTAATGAGTTTTCTATAAAGAAAATAACATTCTCATTGTGAGAGCGACTTCAGGACCACTATTTGAAGAAGTATCGGCGAATCGGTTTATTCTGAAGCAGCGTCACTTTCTTCTACGCATGCATGAGATACACATATTAAGTCTTACATTGCAAAATTTTTTTCTATTATCAATGATTTAGATAAAATAGATATTAAGATAGAAGATGAGAATCGAGCACTTCTATTATTGTGTTCTTTACCTTCATCATATAAGAGCTTTAGAAAAGCTACTATTTATGGAGGCAAATCAACTATTAAGGTCAAAGAGATCAAAGAGCAGCTGCTCAATAAGGACAAAATTGACAACCAGTTGATGGATAAGTCTCATCGTGATAATTCCAGGCAAGTTCAGTTTTCAAAGGAGAAGAGTAATAATAGAAGGTCCATAAGAAACTCAAAATATAAGAATTTGGTGTGCAACTGGTGTCATAAGAAGGGACACATTAGAGCTGATTGTTGGACTTGAAAGAAGAAACAACCAGATGCCGATGCCGCTGAACTGGCCGAATGGGATGAAGATAAGTGTGATGTTCCATCTGTTGCAGACAGATCGGTCGGTATCAAAGATAGATTAATTATTGACGCTGAATGTCCACAACAATCAGTTCCAACAGGAAGATAGTTTCCTCATACACTTCGGTTCAAAGGGAAGAGGTCTTCATGGGGAATTCTGCTGGAGTAAGGTTATTGGAGAAGGAACAATCCAGTTTTATTCTCATGATGGATGCATCACTACTCTCCAAGGTATTCGTCATGTTCCTGAATCAAGATACAATCTATCTCTCTTGGAATTCTACAAGAAGAAGGGTTCAGTCTCAGTTTTGAAGGTAATCTTATTAAAGTTTTCAGAGAAGCCCATGTGAAGTTTCAGGCTGAACGTGTTAGCAATGTTTACATGTTGCGAAATCAAATGTTACAGTTGATAGATTGCAGTTATCCTCGGCATCAAGGTCGGAGATTGTGAAAAAATTGGAGACTATGTGGTTTCGAGCTTGAAGGTTCAGTTTTTACCCTAAAAGTAGATTGGGACTAGGCGGTTCTGGCGCACAACAAGTAAGTCCAGATCGTTACTCTTATGGTGGAGCAAATTCTCATAAATCCTACGTGGATCGAGGAGGTTGGTGGCTGATCAAGATCAGGTTGGGCCTAAACTTGCTCACCCTAATCAAATTGTGAAACCCATGAGGGGTTTTAGAGAAGAGGGAGTGAGATGGAGATGAAGTTAAGAGTTGTTCAATTGTGCATTGATGTGAGCACATGGAGCATGATGACTATGTAAGTTTACCTAGAGAGAGGGTGAATAGGTGTACGGCTAATCTAATGAACAAAATGCGAAAATTAAAACTAAATTGCAACACACTTAGTGTAACCAACGAGTGTAGCCGAATTCCCGGTGAAGGGCTCTGGACTAACTCCTCTTGATTCCTCTGAATAAGAGTTGAGGTGCTACATGAATCTCTCGTGGTTAAACACAAATGAGGCACACACAAACAACACAAGCATGTATATGATATGACAATATGAATAGATGCACAAAGTAATAGAGAGAGTTAAAGAAAGTGGATCAATCGCAAACACACGGATATGTTTCGAGGTTCGAGCACACAGCTCTACGTCCCCGCCTTCACACAGAAGGATTTCTACTATCTCGTCCACACAGAACTTCCCACACAGGGAACCTCCACTAAGGATTTTGGATAATACAATAACCGGGAGTACACAACTCCTCTCTCAACCAATATAACCTCTCACTAGAGGCAATGCACAACCAACACAAAATCTACCTCACACAAGAGGGGTAGGCACTTAGCCAACAAACACAATCACCTCACACTTGAGGGATTCCAACACAAACTCCACCTCTCACTAGATGGAGCTAAACACAATCTCCACCTCTTACTAGAGGGAGCCAAATACCACTTCCACTATCACCTCACACTTGAGGGATACCAAATCAATTTCCTCTCACCAGAGGGATATCACAATGAAGGAAGTTTACAACTTGGTGATTTCCACAACTACAAACTAATTTTTCCCACAAAATAAAGATCCTAATAGATAGGATAGTAAGATAAGCTCAAGTGTGAGAAAACAAAGTGTTTTTAACAAAGGAAATCACTGAGGAAAATCTCCAAATAGATATAGAATTTTTAGATAAAAACAAATTCCCAAAAGACTATTTTCTTTGAAATAACAAACACATTAAAACCAAATAGAGAATAGGAATTTTAACCCAAAAATTTTTTGCTGAAAAACACTATAGAAGTATGAAATTTTTCTCTCTCAAAATCTTAGCCAAAATAGCTTACAAATGGGGTTTAAATAGGCCCCATAAAAATTTGCCCGTTGGCTGCTGACTAGGCCCAGATTGGCCCTTCCGGTCGACCGGCCAACGGTCAAAAAGATGACCGTTGAGCCCAGCGGTCGACCGCCCAGTCGACCGTGTCAGATCCAGAGAGCAACTGCTCTCTGGCCGGTCGACCGCTCGGTCGACCGAGTCTGGAAACAGAGAGCAGTGCTCTCTACCCGGTCGACCGCCCGGTCGACCGGAGGCTTTCCAGAGAGTAGAGCTCTCTGGCGGTCGACGGGACGGTCGACTAGCTTCCCCAGCTTGGCTGCGTGCACGTTCTGTGCACGTCGGTCGACCGGCCCGGTCGACCGCCCATTGCTTCGGTCGACCGGCAGTCAGCCAGTTTGACATTTTTGGGACAGAAAAACTAAAGTTTTTAACTTAAATAAAATCCCATAAAAACTCTAAAAATTCACAAAAATAAGTTCTTGCATGATCTTTGAAATACAAACTTATTTGAGTAAAAATCAAACCAAGTTACAAACATTTTGAACTCCTTTTGTGTTACGAAAATTTTACCAAAAACCAAATTCCGTATTTTCCAAAACTTGAATTTTTTTAGATGAAAAAATGTTTTGTCCAAAACTCATCCAAATACAAAAACATCATATTGAAACGACTTGAAGCATGTTGTATACGGATATAATCCAATATACATATAAAGATATATATCAATGTTTTTGACAAAAATCCAAAAATAAGTTTTGTTAAAATACCAAAACTCCAAACTCATGAAATAGACTATCAAACTAAGTTTGTTTAAATAGTTGAAGCATACATGTATATAGAACAAATCTATATACATTAAACCATGTAAACTTGTTGATTATATCTATTCATAAAAACCAAGATCGGTTAAACCAAAAACCGAAAACCGAAACACGAAACGTGTGTGTGTGTTGTTAACTTGAGCATATCACACTATCTAATTTTTAACAAATGGATCTAAAATATAAACTAAACTATGTACCGAAGTCTTCTTGTAGAGCGCCGTCTCCAAGTCGACTCGATCCAGACGTGATCACGGAGCTTGACTCCAACGAGTGCTAGATATGAATTTTGATGTTCGGGCTCTTGAATCACCATGTGAAAGCTCCAAAACACCTTTGTTGTAGCTAATCACCTACTAATATCTTGGTTAAGTATCTGAAACTAAACACCACAAAATTATTAGTAAACTATAACTATATGAGTTAATCATCATCAAAACTAGAGTGGAAGGCCTCTTGGCCAACAATCTCCCCCTTTTTGATGATGACAAACTCATGGAGTTATATATGCATGAATTAAAGTTAAGCTTCAAAGAAGCTCCCCTTTAACTAATGCATAGCAATAAATAATAAGATATGCAATGAATATGCATAAACATGCATAATGAAATAAACATGCTCTTGATACCAAACTTTTAAAATAAATTCCTTTTCCTTTTAAAATAAACATGTTCTTAAATAATTGCTCTTGATACCAATAAAAATTTCAATTTGAAAACTTTATCAATAACAAAGCTCTTGATACCAATCAATAAAAAAAACTCTTGAAAGCTTTTGATACCAATCAATAAAAAATTCTTGGTACCAATTGAAAGATAATTAATACAAGCTCTTGATATCAACAATAAAAATTTTAACAAAAGTTTCTTGATATCATAAAATAAAATAACAAAGCATGAAACTATAAAAGTTCTTGATACTAAATTGAAACTCAAATAAACCAATAAATATGCATATAAACTCACAAATACTTCTCCCCCTTTTTGTCAATCATCAACAAAGGGGTCAAAGAAAAATAAAACAATGTTCTCCCCCTTTTTGTCTTAAACAAAAAAATATCAATAAGGGGTGAAATCAAATCAAAACTTTATGATACCAATTAAAAAAAAATATATCAATTTAGTACATCATGATATCAATAAATCTTATCAATTGAAAGTACATAAAATAAATGTTTTTAACATAAATTTAAATACCAATTGTAAGTAAATAAATCATTTTGACGAATCCAACCAAAAATTTTGATATCAATTAAAAGATATATAGATAATCTTGATATCAATTGTAAAGATTAGTACCAATTGAAAGTAATTTTTTATTAGGAGCATATGATACCAAAAATAATCAATATCATTTTTCAATCATTTTTCATAAAGTGTGGGAGTAAAATACGAAAGGTAAATAAAACTAATTAAAAGGTGAAATATGAGTTTTCTCCCCCTTTATGAAATACCAAATAAAATGATGCATAAGCTTGTATAAGATACCAACTGAAACATAATCAATGAAATATAATAGTCATTTAAGAAATCAAGCTTAACATAACTAAAATTTGTGCTCAAAGATATAGAGATATAGTAAGCACAAATAAAGTATATATATGTATGAAAATTGAATACCAATCAAAATTGATACTATTTGAAGTGTAAGCATACATATATAGAAACATATATGAGTATACAAAAAGAATGTCAATAGTGATATCAATTGAAAAGGATCCAATGATACCAATTGAAAACATAATAAGATCAAGTGTATAACTCATATTACCTACCACCCATTTCATGCACATGTTTAAAAAGATTTTCAATAATAAGCATACAAGGCCTGGTCGCCCAACCAACCGCCCTTAAATGGGTAGGAGTTTTCAAAAATAAGTTTGAAAATATAGTATGTTTGAAAAACTCCACCATAATGAAGAATACGAATTAGTTATATGACAATTTTGAAAACCTAGTATGAAATCCTTCAAGCAAGGAATAAAACAAAAAAAATATTCCATGAAAAATATGTAAATCATATGATCACCAAACACTCGAAATCTATAAAGCCCATATCATACTCATGAAAACAAAATCATGAGAAAACAATAAATAAAATGAGTGTATAAGAGTTATGTGAAATACATTATCATGAAACTAGGCAATAAAGCTCAATATGAAAATTTTTAAAAACATGAAAATCATCGAAACTGGAATCCTTCAAGGTATATGTATGTCATGTACAAACTAAAGTATACATACATATCCAAATATAAACGAGTCCACAAAAGCATATACATGAAGGCAAGTGGCTCAAGGATGTATATGTATAGCTAATAGTTTAGACAAAATAGACATATACATGAAGTTAAATATAAACATGAAAAATATGTACAAAATGGGAATACAAGTCAAATATATGAATCATCAAAACTAGGCTATACTAGTACATCTAATGAGTATAAATGAGCGTTCAAGTACAAACATGTAATAATCTATTTGTAACTCACTAGTTGTACAAGTATACATATAAGTTTTAATAAAAACTAACATCTAAACATGTAATCAAAACATGAAGCATAGAAATCAAAACATGAAGTGCAAATGTTTAAACAAAACTAATATGATCAATATGTAGATGCACATGCATTAGATCTCGGACATACACATTAGTTAAAATAAATGTGAGAACACAAAGATATAAATCTATATTAAACATTGGTATCTCAAATAACTAATCATGTATATTACTAATCTAAATATCATGGCATATAACATATTAATCATAAAACATCAAAACATGTTAATAATGAATAATATGAAAAGCATGTAAACATAAATGAGGAGTAAGAGATCGTTACCAAACCAATTAAGGCACATCTCCATGTCTCCAAAATAAGGTGGTCCTCCCACCAAACTCCCCTTGAAAGTGATGCATCCAAAAGGTCCTCTTTTAGCTCGGAACGCATCCACCTCAAGGCACCATCGCTCTCATGTCATGCGAGAGCTCACACTACATTAAATACAATAGGGGTGGTTTTTGGTACCCATACTCTTTTGGGTCCATAGGGGTTAGATCCTTTCCTAACCCAAACAAATTTAATTGCTAAATTTGAATCATGTATACCATCATAACAAATTTAGTAAGGTGACCTTTATGTTCACAATGTGTACAAGTGTGAACATGAGCATACATTGTGTGATGGGTGGGTGTGACCGTGAAGAGCATGTGTATGCCGTGGTTTGTATACATGCATAGATGGAATTTGTTTCTTGCGAAACATGGATTCCAAACGTGTATGGTTCATGGCACAATGGCTCAAAGTGGAGCCCAAACAATCCATATTCTTCTTTAACAAATTTATATCATTTTCAATTATAGAAGAAGAGGGGCTTGCAATAGGTGAGCTAAAAAGTGAAGCTACACTACCATGGCAAACATGAGAATCAATATCAATTTTCAAATTTTTATTTTCTTTTAGGCAAACTTCTAAATCTTTTGAAATCAAATCAATTTTATTTTTAAAGAATCATTTTCTTTTACAACAAAATCAAGTTTTGAAGAATAACTTTATTTTTCTTCAAAACTTCATTACAATCATTTCTATTTTTCAAAATATCATTTTCTTTTAGGGCAAGTTCAAATTTAGATTTCAATGAATCCCTTTCATTAGAAATCTCCACTTTCTCTTGCAAAACCAAATCTAGTTTTGAGCACAAATCCTTATTTTCTTTTTTTAGTTCAAAACTCTTCTTTTTCAAATGATTATATTTTTCAAGCAATTTTTCACATACAATTGAAAGTTCTTCATTCAAAGCATTGGCATCAATATAATCATTACTAGAAGAAATAGCGTCATCATTATCTAATTGAGATTCCGAATATACCTCAAAGGAGTCATTCCCTTGGACCATGTAGCATTGTTGCTCGGATTCTCCACTAGATTCCTTCTCCATTTAGATTGGAAATTGAAGCTTGGAGGAGGTCAACGTGTTACACACTGCAAATGCGGAATCACAGTTAGAAACTAAGCACAAATATTCTTTATTAAGCGTGCTTCTAAGTGCCTCAAGGGCTTGTGCATTGACCTCTATATGCTTGCTTTTACCAAGATAGGATTTCTTGGTAGCGACAAGGAAAACATGCAAGCCTAGGTTTTTAGATACATGAACATCCTAAATTTCCACATGTCAATATTGGAGACATCAAACATGGGAGGTGACAAGCAATCCATGAGTGTGTGTAAACAATATACGTGTGCAAATACAAATGATAGATTACAAACCAAGATCACACTCCTAGGTGGTTAAACCTAATATCAGGAGCGTAGGCTCTGATACCAATTGTAAGTACACCTAGAGAGAGGTGAATAGGTGTACGGCTAATCTAATGAACAAAATGCGAAAATTAAAACTAAATTGCAACACACTTAGTGTAACCAACGAGTGTAGCCGAATTCCCGGTGAAGGGCTCTGGACTAACTCCTCTTGATTCCTCTGAATAAGAGTTGAGGTGCTATATGAAGCTCTCGTGCTTAAACACTAGTGAGGCACACACAAACAACACAAGTATGTATATGATATGACAATATGAATAGATGCACAAAGTAATAGAGAGAATTAGAGAAAGTGGATCAATCGCAAACACACGGATATGTTTCGAGGTTCGAGCATACAGCCCTACGTCCCCGCCTTCACACAGAAAGATTTTCACTATCTCGTCCACACAGGGAACCTCCCTGAGGATTTTGGGCAATACAATAACCGGGAGTACACAACTCCTCTCTCAACCAATACAACCTCTCACTAGAGGCAATGCACAACTAACATAAAATCCACCTCACACAAGAAGGTTAGGCACTTAGCCAACAAACACAATCACCTCACACTTGAGGGATTCCAACACAAACTCCACCTCTCACTAGAGGAGATAAACACAATCTTCACCTCTCGCTAGAGGGAGCCAAATACCACTTCCACTATCACCTCACACTTGAGGGATACCAAATCAATCTCCTCTCACTAGAGGGATATCACAATGAAGGAAGTTTACAACTTGGTGGTTTCTATAACCACAAACTAATTTTTCTCACAAAATAAAGATCCTAATAGATAGGATAGCAAGATAAGCTCAAGTGTGAGAAAACAAAGTGTTTTTAACAAAGAAAATCACTTGGAAAAATCTCCAAATAGATATTGAATTTTTAGATCAAAAATAAATTTCCAAAAGATTATTTTCTTTGAAATAACAAACACTTTAAAACCAAATAGAGAATAGAAATTTTAACCCAAAAACCTTTTGCTGAAAAACACTTAAGAAGTATGAAATTTTTCTCTCTCAGAATCTTAGCCAAAACAGCTCACAAATGGGGTTCAAAAGGCCCCATAAAAATTTGCCCGTTGGCTGCTGACTAAGCCCAGATTGGCCTTCCAGTCGACCGGCCCGGTCGACTGGCCAACGGTCAAAAAAATGACTGTTGAGCCCACCGGTCGACCGTGTTAGATCCAGAGAGCAACTGGGCCGGTTGATCGCTCGGTCGACCGAGTCTGGAAACAGAGAGCAGTGCTCTCTGCCCGGTCGACAGGAGGCTTTCCAGAGAGCAGAGCTCTCTGGCAGTCGACTGGGACGGTCAACCGGCCTCCTCAGCTTGACTGCGTACACGTTCTGTGCACGTCAGTTGACCGGCCCAGTCGACCGCCAACTGCTTTGGTCGACCGGCCCGGTCGACCGGCAGTCAGCCAGTCTGACATTTTTGGGACAGAGAAACTAAGGTTTTTAACTTAAATAAAATCCCATAGAAACTTTAAAAATTCACAAAAATAAGTTCTTGCATGATCTTTGAAATACAAACTTGTTTGAGTAAAAATCAAACCAAGTTACAAACATTTTGAACTTTTTTGTGTTATGAAAATTTTACCGAAAACCAAATTCCGTATTTCCAAAACTTGGATTTTTGAGATGAAAATTTTTTTGTCCAAAACTCATCCAAATACAAAAACATGATATTGAAAAGACTTGAAGCATGTTCATGTTGTATATAGATATAATCCAATATACATATAAAGATATATCAATATTTTTGACAATAAATCCAAAAATAAGTTTTGTTAAAATACCAAAACTCCAAACTCATGAAATAGACTATCAAACTAAGTTTGTTTAAATAGTTGAAGCATACATGTATATAGAACAAATCTAATATACATTAAACCATGTAAACTTGTTGATTATATCTATTCATGAAAACCAAGATCAGTTAAACCAAAAACCGAAAACCAAAACATGAAACGTGTGTGTGTTGTTAACTTGAGCATATCACACTATGTAATCTTTAACAAATGGATCTAAAACTTAAACTAAACTATGTACCGAAGTCTTCTTGTAGAGCTCCGTCTCCAAGTCGACTCGATCCAGACGTGATCCACCGAGCTTGACTCCAACGAGTCTAGATATGAACTTTGATGCTCGGGCTCTTGAATCGCAATGTGAAAGCTCCAAAACACCTTTGTTGAAGCTAATCACCTACTAATATCTTGGTTAAGTATTTAAAAGTAAGCACCATAAGATTATTAGTAAACTATAACTACATGAGTTAATCATCATCAAAACTAGAGTGGAAGGCCTCTGGGCCAACAGGCTATTCTCGGACTTGAACGCATTTAAGTCAAGGGGGAGATTGTTAGGATTATGACTAGAATACGTCATGAAGGTACATGAAATTTTGAAGATCAAAGAACGGATGTACATAAAGATCTGTGCATAGTATTAACTGACTTATACTTGGTATAATCGACTAATGATAAGAATTAGTCAACTTATACATTGGTATAGTCGACTGGTCTTGCAAACATAGAGTAAGAGTGTCGAAATTTTGACAGATTAGTCAACTTATACATATGTATAGTCGACTAATAGACATGTAGTTGATTTATACATTGGTATAGTCAACTAATATCAGATCTGGTTGTTTCCTTTTCTAGATCTGTTTCCAGTTTTGAGTTGAATTCGAGTTTTCTTTCTTCTGTGGTGATGATTGTTCGTATTGATAGAGTTCTATAGAACTAAGAGAGTTCTATAGTTTATAAATAAACCCTTAGGGTTGACCTTCAATGTATTCAATGTAACACAATTGAAAAAGAGAATCGTGTGAGAAGCTTTAGCCATAAGAGTTCGTTATTCTAGGCGGCCATCAAAGGGAAATCTTATTAGCGAGATGTGTGTTTCTTATTGTACTCCCGCAAAGTTTAATAAAGTTTCTCTCCTTCTCCCGTGGACGTACACACGATCTGTTTGATCGATGGAACCATGTTAAATTGTGTGTTGGCCTTCTATACATCGAAATATCTTCTCTTTTTCTTCTCGTTGCTCGTTGATCCTGTGTTACTTTTACTGCGTTGTCCCAGTGATTGGTTGTGGGGACAGTTCATTTCAGAACATTGAAGCAAAGACTTAAGCAAGCTATTTGTGGCCTATGCATCATGGTTACATGGAAGTAGAGAAATAAATTTCCATTTGAGCAAAAAGTTTTGCCCGCTGATGATGCAGGAGAGCAGGACAATCTAAGCAACATATTTATATTAGTCAACTGGCCTCAAATATTAGTCAACTAATTCCCTCAAGCAATCGACTAATCCAATCTCAGTAGTCGACTAGTTTTGTTTAATAGAGAGTAGAGAAATTTTTTAAACTTCTTATTAGTGGGGTAGTCCCTAGCACTAGTCGACCAATACTGTCACCGATCTGCTATTCGATTCTGTTTAGGATTTCATTTTCGGGTCTAATTGGATTCTAAATTGTTTCATTTTTGTTTCTTTATTTTTAGTTTTCTAGTTAGATTAGACTACTACTTGTAAAGCCTATATAAGGCCATTGTATTCTTTGTTTATATATTCAATTTTTTATCAATAGAATTGACTTGCTCTTTTAAATTGCTCGTGGATTCGAGTTGTTCTCTTTTGATCGTGGATTCGAGTTGTTTGCTTGTGGATTCGAATATTATCCCCAACTTGAATGTTCCTTTAAGAGTTCATTGGTGCTAGAACGATATCCAACAGGTACCTTCGCTTCTTTATCTGCGTCAAGTGGTACCAGGGTTTCGGGACTTTTCAACGGTGACAGGAGACGACGACAAATCACAAAACTTTTCTGAAAGGGGCACTGTTGAAGGGAGGATGCTCTTGAAATAATCTTGGATAGTGTGGTCCAAGAACTCAAGAGGTTGTCTCTCAAGATCAATGATCAAGGTCTACCTGATGGTACATACCGAAGTGGACGAGATCATTCATCAGACGACTTCGAAGATGAAGCTTTCAATGGAGGGATGGTTTACGGGCGAGGTCATCGGCGGATGGCCAATCCTAATCCTAACAGGAGAAAAGGATTTTCTTTTTCTAATCATGATAGAAGAAGAGATTACTCAAGTCCTAATGAATATAGGATGAAGATCAAGATTTCTTCCTTTAGTGAGAACCTTGATATTAAATTCTTCTTGGACTGAGTCTATGAAGTGGAGAAGTTCTTCAACATGGCTTTTATTTTCGAGGAGAAGCATGTCAAATTCATTGCATACAAGCTCAAGGGAGTGTTTTCCATTGATGTGAAAATTTACAAGTTTGTAGAATTTACAAGTAAGATTATAAGAAATCTACAGTTGTTCTGGGGAAGGGTGCCGATAGGAGTCTGGTCAGCGCATGACTACTTTGTCCCTTTGATTTGAGTGAGAGAAATTTGAATTGAAATAAAGACAAGTTAAAGTTTGAAAGTTCTTAATCTCCTCTCAACGTAACTGCGTAGCAAGGGTTAGACGGGTCGATCCACAGGGAAGGATGCGATGGAAGATTTTCGGAATGAATTCTCTAACAAATAGCTTGAAAAAAATGAATTATGATTGTAAGCAAAAATTTTAAATAGAAAGAATAGGCATAGCCAACTAATCATCTACCACATCCAAACATTAGTTTATCAAGAATAAATATCATGTTAAACCTATAAAGATTAACTCTAGATTGTTGTTTCAAATCCAAGAAAGAAAAGTAAGAAAGAAAGTAAACTTTGATTACAATACACTAGATAAAATTAAGCATTGGTTTATCAAAGTCACAAGGTATAGCATAAGAAAAGTAGTTTTAACTTAACATTAAGCCATCAAAGCATCTAAGTATAAACCAAGAATCAGTGTTCTAAAAAAAGGTTTAAGCGGTCGATTAATCGTCCGCTTAAATATTTTCGGCTTAAAACCGAGCAGAACTTGAAGAATGCGGTCAGAATACTCGGCCAGATGATTAATTCATTTAAGCAATGATTAAGCATCTAATTGGTGATTAATTAGCATCTGTTTAAATTTTATTCAATTATTTTCTAATGGATTCGAATTTCAAACCCATTAAGCTAATTGAGCTCAAACCCGATCCAATAATTGAGGATATAAATTGTCACGTGTTGGAGAACTAGGGTTGCGAGTCGTAAATTTATCTGCATCCTCGATCCTCCTGCGGCTACGACGAAGCTCCCGAATCTTATGAAGAAGCTCTCGATGCTCATGGCGACAAGACGATGAAGCTCCCAAAGCCCTAATTTTATTTGAAGCTCCCGAAGCTCAAGGTGGCGACGATCCTCCTGGGGAATGAGGGCTTAAAGCTGACAATGAAAAAGTTCACAAAGCGCTGATCCTCTTATGGAGAACTCCCCTTCAATGGTGATCTCCCTTTGCAGTTGATCCTCCCACCGCAACCTCCCCCTTTGTCGACAAAGACCTCCCCTGCGATCAGCTCTCTATTCAGCTGCAAAGCATCGACAGCGACCTCCTCCTACGTCGATGGCGACCTCCCTTTGGTCAGCTCTCTCTCCCCCTTCGCGTGCATGAAGTTTTTCCTATGTTCTTACCAATAGTCTTTGTTTCTTTTAATAGGCTGAGAAGTGCCTTAAGCGTGAGAAGGATAGAGTTGCACATTACTTGCAGTTACATCTAGCAGTGAATCAAAGTTTTTTGGAAGTATGTTGCTTTATGAAAGAAATACACATATTTGTTCATTTAAAAAGCATTTTTTTAACTATAGTTGTTAGAGGAGGAGGTACGTTGATGTACTTTGAACTGAATAACATTATTACTTTTTAAATTTCTCTTAGTACTAGCAATTTAATTTTTCAAGTTATATTTTCTGTATCTTTTATGCTTTTTTTGAGAGTTTATAGAATTCATATTGCATATTTTAAGTATTATAATATTATTATATATTAAAATAATAATAATATGTGTAATCTGTTTAATCACCGTTTAAACCGTTTAAGCATTATGCGCTCCCAGACCGCGTGCGTATTGAAACCGCTTTTTAAAATGTTGCCAAGAATAATTATTAAATAGTATACCTTAAATCTAGTTTAACTCAATTATGTCTAATCTTCAAGAATTATTTACTGACTCTAGAGTTTATAATATGCATAGAGTTCAATCAATTTATTTTATACATCTAGGTTTTAGTTGGTGGAGTGATTAGCAAGCTATGAGAGATTTAGTTACACATATTCATGGTAGAATTAAGCATGGTATTTAAAAATTGCATACAATAGATGAAACTAGAACAAAGAAAACACAAATAAAAATAGCGCAGAGATTGAAAGAAAATATGACCTTTTATTGAATCTGTCACCGACTCAGTACAAAGCCTTCTCCTTCTTTAACTTTTCTTCAAAGTAAAAAAAAAACTAAAAAAATACAAGTAAATTTGGAAAGAAAGAGGATATAAAGAAAATTTTAAGCTTGAGATTCTGAGATCTGCCCTTCCTCTGTTGCTCTGCAGGGGTATTTATAGGAGATTTAGAAAGTAGAGTCCCATATGAACACTGCACCTCAGTCGCCACACCAGCCGCCGCTAGATTGTCGCGTTCCACCATATTTGTCGTGTTTCCACCACATTTTCGTGGAGTCTGGTCACGCGTTTTGGCACGTGATTTCCTCTAGTCTGTCCATCTAGTGATCTATCCTCAGAATCGTTAGTTGATCTCTGATTTTGAAATACAATGATCTTTTAGATAACTTGGAGATCAAGTTATCTCCAATTCTGAGTTAAATTCAGATTTTCTCCACTTTATCTTCACTTGTGGTGCAAGCAACCAGATTTAAATAGAAGTTCACCTTTATCTTTAATTAGGATGAGGATATATCTTATTCTATCCTTCTCCTCTTCTAGATTTTAAATAAAATTAATTTAAAACCCAAATTTAAATGAGATAGAAAAGATGCTTCCTTTATCTTCTAATAAATCTTTATTTTCATAATTCTTGCGAGCTTTTGGGATTCGTTTGCGCTTTCTCTAGATTTTTGAGGCCTGCACATCACTAAATAATAAATGAATTAAATAGTAATATTTTAACAAAAATTAAACATGAAAATGTGAATAATAATATGCATTATTGATGACCAATCACCCTTTGACCACATGAAGATCGATCTTGGCTCTGCCGCTTAGGAATTACTTTTTGCCTGGTTCGAGAATCCCCCTGATGTGTGGAGAAGTTTGATGAAGTTCAGATGAACTAGGGTGTCATAATTCTTGATTTAGTTCATAGAACTGTTGAAACGTGTGTCGCTATTGGAAGCTTTACGCTAAAGAACGTGAGTTCTTGTAAAGAAAAAGATCTTCTCTCTGAAAATTTTACTCCTAGAGTTTTCTCTCTTTTCTGATCGCGCCCCCATAGAATTCTGCACTCGGCTATTTATAGGCCAGATAAGAGATAGCAAATCTCTAAAAATCAGCTAACAACTTGAAATAAGTTGTTTCAATCTTTAGATGAAGATAAAAATAGACGCAAGCGAAGCTATTTAGCCTATGACGAAGCTAACTCAGCCTATGGTGAGGCTAGTTTAGCCTATGGCGAGGTTAGCCTGCCAGGCTATCAACTATTAAAGGAGTTTATCTCCTTGATTATCTCTTTTAATAGGGATGTTTGAATCACTAGGGGATTTGAATCCCATGATTATCTCCACTAAATCAGTGGGATGACTAACTAAATGGAATATTCTCTTTAAATCCATTTAAGGATTTGAAAAGGTTAAATGACTCGGAACTTCATTTATTAGCGAAGCTAAGCCCTAAGAGCTCATAGCGAAGCCACCGCTCAGCTCTTTGCAGAGCTATCTACTAGCTTGCGATGAAGCTATAGTTCAGCTCTTCAAAGAGCTAGCTAAAGTCCATGGCGAGGCTATGCCTTGTTGGGCATTATTAGCCTTTTTGAGATGGTTATAGCTTCTGGTGATATTATAACTTAGCTTTGTAAATCTAGGTACATCTTTATGCGAGGCTAGAGAATGTAGCCAGTTAGGCTCAACAATATGAAACTAGAGTTTAACTCTATTGTGCTTGTTGATGCTAATGGATTGGTCATCAGCTCATTTGTTTATGACTTATCTCTTCGAAGTGTCACAATTCAGACATTGCTTTGACCAATTGGAAAGTTGTTCGAAAGTTTGTCTTTTGTAAGTGTCAACAAAAAGGAGCATCCGCATGTGGGACTAATTATAGATCACAGGGAAATGCGAAGGTAAGCCACTCATGATGACATGGAGACGCATGAAGCAACTCCTATAAAGTAAATTCCTTCCACCTGTTTATCAACAAATCATTTACAATCAATTTGAACACTGCAAACAAGGTATAAGGACTGTTGCAGCGTACATAGAGGAGTTCTATCGCTTCTCATCATGATGAGATCTATCTATGATGGAGGAACAACAAGCGACAAAGTACATCAACGGCTTAAAGTACTCCATCCAAGAATGTGTGATCATTCATGACTTGTTCATCATTAATGGAACCCACAATAAGGTCATGAAAATTGAGAGGTTGCAAAACAGAGCTCACCTTTCAAGAGTGTAGAGAGAAAACATCCAATAGTACAAGAGCTCAGCAGAGTTCTACATCGGGAGATTGACCTCCATCCCATAAGGCAACCGACACCCTTACAACAAACCCAGTGATGACGGCAACCCACACTACAAAGGGTAAGGAGAATCAATGTCACGCCTTACTTTCCAAAATAGTGAAAACGATACGTAACGAGAGTCGGTGAGGCATATACGCGAGGAGAATATCTCACGTATACATGCTAAGCCTCAAGTGACATGAACATGTTATATAAATCAACTGTAATAACATTAACCAACTGCAATATGATATATAAATTTCTACCATAAGGATATATTATTTTATAACAATCAAATAGAATAAAGGCTGAGCCCAATATATAGAGAATCACTTAAATAAAATAAGAAAAAGTACGAAAGATACCAAGACTGGGTGATCAAGCAAAAAAACTCAGAGATCCTCATAATGCATGTGATCCTCTCCAAATACCTAGTCAGCAAAATAGAATATACATAGACCTGGATATACAAATCCAGAGAGTCGGAAAACTCCAAGCAAGTGTATAAAAGGAGGTATAATAACATGTGAAACATGCATAAATAGTAAAAAATTCAATCTTCTATAGAGTCATACATTAGGTGTCTATCATAGTATGCATATATCAGATGTCTATTATAGTTAGTGTGTGTGTGTGTGTGTAATAAGTGAGCACACATCAATTTACAGTGTGTTATGCAAGATTTATTATTGTTAATTATTTTAGTGAACACCAATTGCCACATGCAGTAAACACATCCCATACTACGCCTACTACATATGTCAATTGGGATCCTATATTATTGAAACTAATAGATAGAGATATTGTCTATGCTTAAGTGGGTTCGGTACATACCCAGAATCACGACCCAATCAGTTGGTGCTGAATCAGATCCTACTATTAGGTAGTCAATAACAATAACAATATGGAATGCTAGTTATCCTCTAGAATCCTACAGTGAAACCATTTTTCGTTACGCAACTTGTATCCTAGGTCCACCCAAAATACAAATTCTGTCTTCCCTATCAATTTTTCTAATCCTGGCGTAAGTTATTAATATTATTGTCTTTTTTACTTAGATTACTAAGATTTATTAAATATTCACCTTACTTAGATCACTGAGATAATATGATAGCAGTGTTAACAGGGTAAACAATATATCAATATCATGTAGAACAATGCATCAATAGTTTCTCAATAATTTCAATAACATAAATTATACTATTAACATCACATGTACTAACTTTTTAATATGCAGTCTCATCTAGAACTAATTAAGACCCCATCCATCTGTACTAGGTATATCAATAATTGAACCCTAAACTTTTGATCTTAATACAATCAACATAGACATCAAGTATTAAATTCATTATCAAATCAGAGAAAATAAGCCACAAACCCAAATAACCAATAAGTGATCCTCTCTTTTCAATCATTCTATTCTAATCCTCTAAGTTTATCAATATATTCAAGTCCCAACATATTGAAATAAATATTCAGCTACATCTAATCAAATCTACATTATTCAATATGACCAAGATCATCAGTTAACGCCCACTTCAATCAAACTCTACCACAAATCCAAATCAAGGCAACAAATCAAATATATATATATATATATATATATATATATATATATATATATATATATATATATATATATATATATATATATATATATATATATATATATATATATATATATATATAATCCACTAGTTCAGGCCAGTCCAAACTACAACTATTCCTCAATCCCTAGTTAACTTCATTCCAATACAATTCACTGACTGATCTTGGCAGCAAGAGATACCATCTTTTAATAAAGCTACATTCTATTTAAATAAATCCTCAATATCTAATTGAATCCCCGTCTAAATTATCACCAAATAAGGAAGATCAAATCTGATAAATAACTCACATAAAATCTACACCTTTAACTATGATCACGAACTAATCATACTCATGAACAATCAAATTACAGTCCAAGTTTTCTCGCTATTAGATCTGAATCCAGAATAATAAACAACTAACCTAGAACTGATAAAGAAGCGCTCACATCTCTGGAATAATAACTGAGTCCATATTTAATTAACAACGGTATATATGATCTGTGATTTTTAATTTCTAAACTCTCCTACTGTATAATAATCTGTAGTTGATAATCAACAATTAAGTTTTTAGGGATTAATAATTATTTAGTTGCAACACTTATAATAATTTATGATACATGCACAATTGAATAATTTAGGGTAACTCATTTAATCATTTGCATAAAGAAATTAATCATGAAAATTTACAATTTATAAATACAAAAATTAATGAAATAATTTAAATAGACAAAATTGACTAAATGATTAAAATCATTTCAATAAATAATAATAAATTTATAAATATAAAAATACTCATAAGTTGTTGCAAATGTATATCTCTCGTCTCCTCGGATCCAACGTCTCCAGAATCGCTTGAATCGGGTTCTGAATGGCCGAGATATGACCCAAACACGTATCTAACACTTAATGGGTCTGTGGATTGAAGCAGCTCAGGTTGTATGGGCTACAATGTGTTGAGTTACGGAAATGGTTCAGTTGTATAAGTGGGGATTTAATAGGAAAAGAAAAAAAGAGAGACAGAAACACAGAGAGAGAGAAGAAGAGTGATACTGAGAGAGAAAGAGGGAGATGCACAAAGAAAGAAAGATGTAGGGAGAGAGAGGGATACAAAGGGGAGAGAAAGAAAAGGAGAAGAGGATATAGAGAGAGGATGGTGAAGGACAAGTTGGGTGGCACAGGTGGTTGTGGCAATGGGAGTTAGGGAGGAGGTGAGTGTTGGAGGGGAGAGAGAAGAAGAGGACGAAGAGATAGCAGTTGTTGGGGTCTTGCGCACGGAGATGAGGGCATTGCAGGGGAGCTCGGTCTTGAAGGAAGATGGGTATGGACAAGATTGCGGGAGAAGAAGTGATGGGTTATGGCTGCGGTGGCTAGAGATTGGCGGCGCTCTGAGGAGAGTAGAGGAGGTAGGTTCGGCCGCGGCTTTGGTGGTGGTTGGACGAGTAGGGAGAGAGGGGAAGATGAGAAGAAGGAGAAGAGGTGATAGCACCTCGACGGCGGTAACGATCTTGGGTGAGGATGCGACACAGGTGAGGATGAGGTCGGCTATTTTTGGCAAAAGTTAAGGTTAGGGTTTGGTTGAGGGTAAGAGATAGGTAAGAGATAAGATAAGATGCAGGACTTAGGTTGGCTTTGTACTTAAATAAAAATGAAAAAGGGAATTTGAGATGGGCTAGACTGTAAAGAGAGAAAAGAAAAACCTAGTAATATTTCAATCCATATGCTAAGCAGGTGTTGGTAAGTGTTATAGGTATGGTGAACCTGCACATAAGTCCAATGAGTGTCCAAGGAGGAGGCAAGTCAACACGACGAACTATGAGATGATGAAGATAAAGTGAAAATTGAGACTAAGCCAAAAGATACAGATTTTGCTGAAGAATATGGAGAGTCAGCCACCTACGTGGATAGTGACTGTAATGCAACCAAAAGGCCCTAACACTATATAATGAAATCAAATCTTCTACTCAAGTTGTTCGGTCAGAAACAATTTGTGCATCTCATCTTCGATAATGAAAGTTGCTAGAATTATCATTTCTACTGCATTGGTGGACTACTTGAAGCTATAGACAGAACCACACCCTCACCTTTATACTATTAGGTAGATCAAAAAAGGCTTCTCCATTAAGGTAACAGAGTCATGTTTCTCTTTCTATAGCAAATTCTAATAAATTTCATTTCTTGTAGTGTTGTTGATATGGGCAAGTATCATATTCTTTTAGGGAGACCATGGCAACAAGATGTGACACTACCTACAAAGATAAATAGAATATCGATATGTTCACTTGGAAGGGTAAACGAGTTGCCATGAAACCAAGTCCACATATTCCAAAGCCTATAAAAGAAAGGGAGCCTAAACTCATATCAATATGCGATCGAGATGAGTTTTGGTGGAATCAAAGGAAATAAAGCAAAATTTTGCTTTAGTTGTCAAAGAAGAAATTACTCCACCTGCTGAGATTTTTTAGGAGATGAGATCATTGTTGGAAGAGTTTATACCATCTTGGCATCATACTGCATCTATTCTTAATGATTTCAAAAATCCTTTCATGTGGAAGGAGAGTGCTAGAGGTGAAAGTTTTCAAGTCTATAAGTTCATATCACCTCTTATTGGAATGGTGGGCAACGAGAGCATGATCCATCATTGAGCTACAACTATAAGGGAATGTATGTTGACACTTAAAAAAGACAAGATTCTTATTGGTCCGAACAATGTCTAAACTTGTTGACATTTACAAAAGACAAGTGACAGACGAGCTGAAGACCAGTTTTCACCCATCTCCGAGGGACAGGGAAGCAACTTGGACTCCACTGATCCAGCAAGCAGACAGTGAACCCGGATTGTTTCTGAACAGACCTCAGCAGGTCCAAGGTGCTAGCACTTAGCATCACATGAGCCCAAAGGGATAGCCTAGCTTGAGAGGTTAGGATCATCCAACTCTGCCTTGAAGCCATTCAGAGCCTCGCCAGGAAGCTAACTTATAGCCTCGCCACAGAAGACGTCTAGCTCCGACGAAAAGCCTCTTTTCGGACTTCGCCAAGAAATTGCCTCCAGCTCCGCTATGAGTTCAAAGCGGGAAGCGCCGCATCGGTCTGCTATGGTCAACCTTTGACCAATCAAATCTCCGGATGAGATCGGATCAATATCAAATCCAATCAAGATCAAATCTGAGATCAAATTTGGCAGTTGATTGCCACAATCTCTTGACTCTCCTAAAACGAGTAAGAAGATCAGAGGAAATCCTCCAACGATATGGAAAGGATCAAAACAGATCAAGAAGAA
Source organism: Agave tequilana (assembly GCA_038442645.1). Classification (NCBI taxonomy): domain Eukaryota; kingdom Viridiplantae; phylum Streptophyta; class Magnoliopsida; order Asparagales; family Asparagaceae; genus Agave; species Agave tequilana. Next base: position 113,917 of record JAVJIF010015814.1, read on the forward strand.
ATCGACCTGCCATTCCTAACTTCGCAGAAGCTGATCCTAGCCTCGCAGCAAGGCTACTTTCCAGATTTAAATAGATTCGATTCAATCTATTTCCATATCTTCAAGGGACAGTTATACCCTTTGCTCTCCTTATAAATAGCCCACCAGGGGCACAAGGAGGACGACGGACGGAGACCCGGGCACATGCACAAGAGGACTCCACAAGCAGAGGCTTCTTCACGACGCACCGTGCGCTCTTGAATTCAGAGACTTTAGAGAATTGCTTCTCTATTCAGGGTGCTGATACCCTAATACCTTCTTCTCAAGGAATCTCCGGAATCAGGCGAGAAGGAATTCCTAACAGAAGGCGGTTTTGAGAAGTAGCAAGAGGGTTCTACCAACCCTCTATTCTCTGATTCCCAGAACCAGGCGAGAAGGGAATCTCATCGCTCGCATCGTCAAAGGGACAAGTGGTCGTGCGCTGACCAGACTCCTATCGACACACTTCTCCAGAATCTCTGAGGAGATCTACTTGTAATCTTTTTAAGAATACTTGTAATTTAGCTCCTCAACCCTTTTATTTATAAGTTTTTCCCTTTGCAAATCAATGAAAAACAAGATGGCGACTCCGCTGGGGAATGTATTCTCCACTGCAGAGAATCAAGTGTCGCAATGCGGCGAACAGACCTTCGGGTCTAACTCTGAAATCAGAAAAGCTGGTGCAGCCAGAGCCTCTCTGGCTAAATCTTCAAGGAAAGTCTCTGCGGAGACAGAAAAGGTTCTCTGCGAACCTACTGCGGTTCTCTGGCGCAACAAGGAAGCACGCCCGCAGTCCAAGTCCTTCACTTTCAAGAATCTGATCGTTTAATTCGACCAAGGAAGATTTGAAGAAGTCCTCTCTTGGGGTGGCCTAATGCTTCGAGCACGGAAGCATAGAACGGCCTCCACGACTAAGGTTTCGGAACAGAAACCAGAAGCAGAATTCTGTCAACACCCTTCAGCCTCGCGTGTGGCTAATCAGGTTCCTTGCGAACCTAAGTATCCTCTGCCAAAGCGGATGTGGAGGCCTAAACAGAAGACTCTGGCCGAAGCTTCAGGCGTAGTTACGCCAAAACCGCGCCTGTCTCGCAAAGAAAAAGGCAAGATGCCGGTCTGCTCCTACAATGCTGCCAACCATGAAGTCACGACGGCAATCATACCGTCGCCCAATCAAGAGCAGCAACGCATTGTGCCAGCCTTTTTCATACAAGCGAAGCTATTGTACCTCAACGTACTCACCGGGTTCGTCCCCTTCGCAGCACCACAGCGGGTAAAGCACCACAGCGTGCTCCGCTTTCTAGTGCGTCAAGCACTAAGTTCGCGCCTATTGGCAAAGCTAGAACTAAAGCACTATTCAATGCTAATCCTTTCTGCAGGGATAAAAGGAACAGGACATCGTCCTATATACGATCCAAAAGAGCCTCTGCGCTGGATTGTTTAGGCCAAAGCGGGTATGATTTGCGGGAATTGCCGACAAATAAACAAACCTCTTCCTCCTGTTGTCAACAAGTGGGATGTCAGCTGGTGACAGTCCACTCGATCCATTGCCGGCTGGGACCAATTTTCGTCACTCCTCCAGGACGACGATCAGTTTTTGATCGACTATCGGTACAGGCCCCGATGAAGCATCGCAAAAGGAGCATCTCACGAGATCTACCCTCTGCATCCGCCAACATGACCGGAAGAGGACAAGAGTTATGCAGGGGAAGACGAACATCTGACAAATCCCCCTACATCTCCCCAGATCCAGATTACAGCCCAGACTTAGGCGAAGTCTTGGTGCATGAAGAAGGTGTTTTCTGAAACACCAGATCTAGGATGGCGATACCCTACAATTATGAACAGCCTTCCTCCTCAACGGCCCTAACCTCGACAGAGCCAAGGAAATCACTCCAGCCATTGGATGAAGAAGACGAAGACAGTGGGTACGCCTTTTCGGCGACAGTTAGCTCAGTGCGAACAGACAGAGCATCAGTCAATATGGCTGATAACACTAACGACGACCTTCGTCGGCGCCTGAAAGCTCAGGAACAAACTTTCAAAACCCAGCAAGAGGCCCTGGACAATATTCAACAGATGCTTGCTCGACTCCTCAGCAATCGGAATGACAATGATGCCGGGAGCAATCACGATGAGGAGGAAACATTTCAGCAATAAGCAGCCAAAGACGGAAAAATCCAAAGAGGGTTCTTCCTTAGACGCCGAAGTCCTCAAAGGCCTCCAGGCTCAAATCGCATCCCTAGCTCAGAGGGATGAATTAAAG